>PVKS010004750.1:0-90541 GCA_004027875.1 Aplodontia rufa
CAGAAACTATACACATTTTATATTATTTTGTTAAAAATTTGTATGGTTGTTCAAAAATAAAAATAAAAATTGTTAAAATTGAAAAAAAAAAAACAAAAGAAACAGCAAGCTCTGGTGTTTGGAATCTCAATGGGTTAGCGGATGGAATGATTCAGATGGTTCTTTCCTGAAAGGGTGAGATCAAGAGAGGGAGTTGATACAGTGACTGTCCTTTACAAGACATAAAGTCACCACAAGTCTAATAGTCATAGGCATGGCTAGGTTGGTTACTTTAGAAAGAAAGGAGGGTATTACAGAAATGTCCACTCAAGGACAACCTCTAGAGACATTGCTAGTGTGGGGCAGAAGTGGATGCCCAATTATGGCTTACTTGTTCACTACCAGTCACTAATACACTAATACACATATACCACTCTAAATGCAGCTTAGAGTAGCATGTGTGTCTGGGACAGAGACTGGGCTCTCCTGTCTCAAAAGAAAGATAGAAAGTAGCACCAGGGCTCTGTACTGAAGGTGGAAGGTCACACTTTGACAAAAACAACTGTTTTTGTAGGCATTTCCAAAATGTCATCCATATCCAATTGGCATGGTTAGATAAAATCTAACTTAGATGTTGAGATTCCCATAAAGGGTGGTGTGATTTTGAGATCTTTCCCAGTGTGTCTTTTTCTGGCCCCCATGAGTGTGGTATCTTTCACCGAGTATCAATTTTACATTTGCTCATTCTTTAAAATAGGTACAATAACTAAATTTCTTAATAAAAATAAAAATACTGAAAAACCAGGGCTGTGAATATAGCTCAGTGGTAGAGCAGTATCTAGCAGAGCAGGGTCCTGAATTTGATCTCCAGTAATGGGGGCAAAACATCTATACTATGTATATTAAAATGCTAAAATTTGAAAAAAATAAAAAAATAGGTATGAGCAATGAAATTTCAGAGTTACCTTGTAAGAACTAGAGATGACTTACGTGCCTGGTATTGAGTGCAATGTCTCTGCTAAATGCCTAATATCAAGTAGATATGGAAAAGGTAGTTATTTGATCTTTGTTATGTCACAGAAACAACACTGTGACATTCAAGACAGAGCTGATTTTCTATTTTTAAAATAATTTAATTGATACACTATTTGTATATATTTATGGGGTATAGGATGATACTCAGATTTTTAACATGGCACTTAATCCATTGTTAATGTACTTAAGCCATTGGCTTATTGGGTATTAATTTTCTACATCTCGAGAAGTTTTGATTTTTGAAATTTAAATTAGCCAATAATAGTTGTATGTATTTATGGTGTACGATGTTATTGTTAAGAAAAATTCATCAAAAAGATTTGTGTTTGACAAGTATTTCTTGAGCATTAGGTTTTGGAAAGGCATAGCTAAGGATCGTCATTCATAAAATTACCAATCAATTAATTCATAAGGGATATCTACAATGTACACAAAACAGCTATCTCTACTAATATGATCCAGTGGAATGTGAATCTCAAAGCAAAATTTCTTCCTGTAAAGGAGTCATGGATAGGAGGAAATTACTAGGTTGCAGATTACACAGCTTCTCTGCACATTGCTAGGTCTGCCCCTCTCTATTTCCACGTTCATGAATTCCTGCTAGGGTTTCCAGGTGTGATGCTGGGGATGATCAATGCATTTAGAGTCCTGAAACTTCTCCAGCCCTTGGACATCCTATGTAAACCTACCCTAAGTGTGGTGCTCATATCTGACTAAGTATCTTCCTGAGCCCTCTTAACAGAGTTGAAGATGCACTTCTGTTTTAGCCAGATGAAGGGAGTTTTTCCTACTAAAGCTTGCCTCTTTGTATGAGGCACCTGACTAGACTCCAGAGATCGCATCCCTTTTCTTTTAATTTCACGTAATATCAGAGGAGCTAGCAACACCTTTCCACGCTCTTGTTTTGTTATTGATGAATTCTGAACACTGGAACCTATCCAAGCCAAAGGATTTCAAGGGAGCATTAAACCCTGGGAAAGGAAGGATGTGATATATTAGTGACACTGGTGGAATGAACATGTGAAGCTTTTGTGGCTTCATGATTTGATTTTTACAGAGTGGTTTTAACATCAAAAGGTAGCTTTTAACTCACATTTGGTAAAAGGCCTATACCACCAGTGTTAGTGGTAATAAAGTTCTCAGTTGTTTTAACTCATTGCAAATTCCTCCCTATGTGAGGCTTCCAGGAATGGAAAAGATGTGTTATTACCAAGTATTCTTAATTTATTTATGAAATATTTCACAACTTTTTTTCCTGTGATAATTACTAAAGTTATAAATATGAATATTGCAGCTCTTTCTTCAAGGAATTTAACTAGTGTGGGCATGGATATGGTAAGCCAGTAATTGCAAAATAAAATAAAATAGGGTATTTCATTCAATTATCAATTTTCAACATCTTCCTAGAGAAATGACGACTACTAATAATAATTCTTCAAATGGTTTTAAACAGTGACACAACAAAATCAACGTTCATAGCAGCTCAATTTACAATAGCTAAATTATGTAATCAACCCAGATGCCCATTACTGAATGAATGGATCCAAAAGCTGTGGTGTACACACACACACACACACACACACACACACACACACACATACACTGGAGTTCTACTCAGCTATTACAAACAATTATATTACAACCTTTGAAGATAAATGGATGGCAAGGGAAGAAATTATGTTGAGTGAAATTAGCCAAACCCAGACTCAAGCATCAAATATTGTCCCTCATTTGTGGAGGCTAGAACAAAACCCAGGCTTGGGTGAAAGGTTAAAGTCATGTACTTGACTCACCAAAGTCGAATCAACACACAATTTCAGGGAACCATAGATATGTAAGTGGAAAGGAGTGAGAGAGAGATGATAGGGTGGGATCTAGGAGGAAATCAATAATGTGGCTTACTCTTGACTCCCCTGAGAAGTCAAATAATGCTAATGCAATCATTTAATTCTGGAAAATGAACAATCTTATATATAATGACATTTATGGACAAAATAAAAGAGGTGCAGTGGAGATGAGGGGGGTTTTAGCTCTGCCTGATAAAACTTATACAGATCTTAATATAAGAGGAAGCCAAGTATTGGTGGAAGACAAACAAGTAAAGAGTAATTTCAGGCAAATGACAAATACTCAATAAATGTCACCTACTTTTAATTAGAAAGTGTACCCATAGTAA
Organism: Aplodontia rufa; assembly: GCA_004027875.1. Classification (NCBI taxonomy): domain Eukaryota; kingdom Metazoa; phylum Chordata; class Mammalia; order Rodentia; family Aplodontiidae; genus Aplodontia; species Aplodontia rufa. Next base: position 3,191 of record PVKS010004750.1, read on the forward strand.
GTTTTGATTGGTAAAATGAGGTCAAGGAGGCAAACAGAGGGAATTTCAGGCAGAAAAAATGAATTTTTTCAGAGGACTGTGGCAATGTGCACCATTGTGCCATCATGCAATGACCCAGCCTCACTGGAAGATAAGATGTGAGTGAGATGAACTTGGAGAGGTGGATGGGCCACATAGTGGCAGATGCCGAAAGTCAGGTTAAAGAGCTGTTGTCATATCCTACTGATCATGGAAATTTACTGATAGAATTTAACATTTTAGGCACATGACCAACTTCACTTTTAAGATTGTCACTTGGGTGACAGTAAAAAGTTTGATGAATGGTAAGAGACAGAAAGTATAAGGCTATCTTGTAAAGTTAAAATAAGCAAGAACCTGACACCTTTATCACTATTATTATTATTTACAGAGTCTCCGTTTGATGCCCAGGCTAGCCTCAAATTCATAGATTCAAACAGTCCTTCTACCTCACCCTCCACATGATCTACCACACCTACCTGGCGTTCTGTTTTGAGGTTTATACCTTGGAGGAAAACAAGCATAGTACAACATTTGTTCTATGGTTGCAACACTGTTTATAATAGAAAAACACAGCATTAGGTATGATCCAAACATCTACTGGATAAGGAGTGATTACAAGAACAGTATAGTCTGGTGGAAGGATTGGTAGAATATGTATTTAAGTGAATCAATTAAATGTGAGTGCATTAGCCAGGACTAATCTGGAAAACTTGTGTTTAAAAAAAAACAAATGGAACAATGTTAAATATAATTTTATACCATTTTTAAAACTTTTATGAAACAGTGCTGTTTATGGGCACGTGTATGTAAAGTAAATGCATAAAATAGGCCTGAAAGGAAAATCAACAAGTGCATATTATCAGTTATATATTAGGAGCAAGAAAAGGGCATAGGATTGAAGAAGAAAACAAATAAGACTTTAAGCTTACCCTGGAAGTTCTGTGTTTTGATGCTAAATATTACAGTAAACTTAACAGTATATTGACATTTTTATTTAGAATGTGTAGGGCATGAATTTTATTTTTAAATCATTTTTGTTATTTCAGAAAAAAAATTTTAAAAATTGAATCATAGGGGCTGGAGCAGTGACTCCGCGATTACAGCACTTGCCTGGCATGTGCAAGGACTTGGGTTCAAACCCCAGCACCACATATACAATTAAGTGTTGGAGCAATGAAAACCAGATGAAAAATTAAATAAAATTGATTCTCTTTTCTCTCTCTCTTTCTCTCTGTCTCTCACTTTCCCTCTCTCTCTCTCTTTAAAAAAAATTGAAGAACATTTGTTTGCTTTTATTTGTTGTGTATGAGTGGACTAGTGTGTATGTGTAGGTGTGTGTATGACATCCAAGGGCTTCAACCTCTCTCTCCAGTTGTTAGTATTTTAGTATACTGGAGCACATTCTTCATCAACTTCCAAATAAAGGGAATAGCTGAGAGTAGGAGCAATAACTTCAGCAGGAGTCCAAGCATGGAGGGCAGGGAGACTCTCCACATGCTGCTGATTGTCTAATCATTCAACTAACAGCAAGGCAGGAAATGAATGAAACAAGTACTACCATTAATGCACAAGGAGGAGACCTGGAGGGAGATGAGCATGGGGTGGGTATGATCGCCCAAGGAGCTGTAGCAAGAATGAGTCAGTCCTGAGGTTTCAGGGAAATGGGACAGCACCTTCATCTCTCTGGGCAAATGATTTTGCTTCACCTCCTACCCTCTTTCACAAATGGCCTTGAAACTCCGTCTCTGAGGGAGGGATGGAAAATGTCATCTGCAGTAATACTTTTGCTGTTGTTAATGAAAATACAGTCAAGGACCCTTGTAGGGAAGACAAGGTAAATAGGTTCTACACCAAAACATAAAGAACACGTTCTCTCAGGTGATTCACGTTTCTAATTCAGTGCAAGTCAGCAAACACTTCATATCTCTTTGGCTATGTTTTCTTTAAAAATTGTTTAGGTATGATAGGAGGTGTTAACTCTAAGGAGATGCTATTCACACTCAGGACCGTGGAGTCTCTTCACCTGGATTTCCTATCCATGCACTAAAATCAGGATGATTAGTGCACATTAATTGCGATTAAGATTCCAAAGTGTGAGGACGGCACAAGCTTTACAAAGGAGCCCTTAAAAAAGTGACCGAGTTTCAGCAAGATGAGGTCGGAAAAAAAGAATATTTGAAAAAGGAGAATGGAATGAGAAAACCCGGGGGGCGGGGGAATGCACTACTGGGGAGTGTGCAAATACAGTGCAGTTCAGATACCCCAAGAAAGCTCCAAATGGGGAGGACGGGAGGGACAGGACGGGAAGTCTGAGAGGCAAGATGAACTGTTGTAGGGTAGAGCCCTCAGTGTCTAGGTGAAAAGCACACATCTTCTGCAATTGGCAGTGAAAAGTAGTTCAGAAAAGAGTATTTGTGTGGAACGTTGTGGAACACTCCTGTCACAGGCTGAATCTCCTAGCTGCCATAGGCAACTTCCTTCTTTTTTTTTTTTTTTTTTTTTTTTGCACACTTAAAATTCCTCCATGAGAGCAAGACACAGGCAGCCAGCTGAACAATAAGATGCAGAGGTTCAGTCTCCCCACTGCACCAGGGACAGGTGTGTATGAGTGAGTCCATCCCAGATCATCAGACTAGGAGCCGACCCCCACCCAGCTGAGTGCACCATCTAAGCCAATGCAGGCAGAGGGAACCATCCTATTAATCCACGGAATCACGAGCTAATTGAATTTTGGTGGTAGTTTTAAGCTGTTATGTTTCAGGATATTTAGTGACATAGCAATGTGAATCTGTACTGTGTATTCTTATTTATTTAAGAATGAATAAAACAATAACATGTTTTAGATTAAAAGTTGCTCAATATATTTAATGCTAACTGGAAGTCTTGTAGATGATAGACCTCCGTAGATGATGGATGTATTTGCTGGTTCTTATCAGATTTATTTCTACAACCTAATGCTGCTTCCCTGAAGTTGTTTCAAAATAGAAGAAATAAAGTATTGGACAAGATTGACTCATCTCCTCTTCCCTACCCTGCAACTATTTTCCTCCTCCTCCTCTTTCTCCTATTCCTCCTCCTACTACTACTTCTTCACTTTCATTGTCAGGGTGCTCCCATTTAAGGCTTGAAAATTAACAATGTAAAGACAGTAGGACCAAGTTAGAAAAGTTTGTGCTTTCTAAGACCTTGCTCGAGTGCAGCCCCTCACCTTTTTTACCACCCTCCCTATTTAAAGGTGATCTTTTCTCTTTTGCCATATGCAGTGTATTTGGTGTGCTGAACCTGTGTGGCACTTCCTGACATGACTATGTCTGTGTCCCTCTCACTCGGCTGAAGAATGTTAGTAGCGGGTAACGTGGCTTTGCACGGTATCTTACCCAGATTCCGCTGACGTAGTAGGTGATTAGCATGGTACAAGAAAGCCGACATGTTTTGTCTATACCTGTGAATTCTTACCTGAGGCCCCACAGGACAAGCTGCACTCCTCAGCCAATAGTGATAGGTGAAGGATGCCGAAAGGATGACATGCAGAAAAGAGTTGACAGGGCAGGTCTAAGGCTGCTATCTTTATGACAAGTGTGGCCCTTGGTGATGTCCTGGGGCTTGGATTTCAGAAACATTCCCCCTTTCTCCTTTAGAAAGGGATTTGATGTATCTAACTTGTATGAGCATTATTTGTTTATTTTGAACACCTGCCTTTTCTTCTTCCTTTTAGAGAGTCTGGAATTTTGGTATGTGCTAGAGAAAGATGCCAAAGTGACTAGACCTTATAAAAATCCTGGGTGCTGGATCTCCAATGAACTACCCCGACAGACAACATCCTACAAATGTTACAGTTTATTACTGGGTCAATAAAGCATGTCCCTGTGGCTCAGCATGTGTCTGGTTTTCTCTGATCTTCCTCATGTGTCTTTCCCTTTGCAGTCTTTTTCTTTATATCCTTTCATGTTATAAGCCTTAGCAACTATAAATAGATTCCTGTGAGTCTTAGCAAATCAATCATTGGAGCTGGGGTGGTCATGTGGACTCATCAACATGGACACCAATGATAGAACTTTCATCTGCTGGCAACCAGCTCATGCGTATGCAAAGGCTGGAGAACCCTTAAAAGATTGTGACTAATTTGGACATAATTGTGGAAGGGGGCTGATGAATAGTGGTCAAGAAAATAGAAAAAGAAGTAAAAGCCAAATTCTTTTTTAGAATAGTTTCTCATATCAATTTTCAGACAAACAAAAAATGGTCTCTCATGAAAGATTATGTGGTTACTAAAGATGACTTTTGTTTTTTTTTCTTTTTTTTATTAGCAGTATATAGAAATACAGTTGAGGGGGAAACATTATCAAAACATTAGCAATCAATGGATATAAACTTTGTTATCCAGGGGAAAAGCCAAAACATGGATAACCACCTTGGGTTTTACCTGTTGCAGTTTCCCCCAGAAGAACTCATGCATTAAGTGGGTAGTTTGCGGAGGAATGACATTGGCTTCTGGGATGGTTCCCCCATCTTCCCAATCTCCAGACTACTAGGAGTTCTTCATAGACACTTCCCCCTCCACATCCCCCTCCTGACACCTCCAAGTATCCTAGAGAACCATCCCCCTATTATTCTGAAAGTCATTCAGTTTGAAGTTTTGTTAGGTTAGCCATCTGCCATACTGCTTCCCTATATATGCTAGCATCAACAAATGAGAGAAACCATTCAGCCCTTGAGTCTCTGAGCTTGGGAGACTTCACTAAGCATAATTCTATCCATCTCCATCCATTTGATTTCAAAAGACATAATATCGTCCTCTCTAATGGCCAAGTAGTATTCCATAGTATATATGTACCAAAGCTTTTGTATCCACTTGTTATAAAGATGACTTTTGAATGAATAAATGGACAGAAATTTATCAATGAAAGGAGAAAAATTATCCATTGTTTCATTTCATTCCATTAAGTGTCCTTTTGTAAACCTGGAATAATAGCTAATTTGGTTCTCTAACAGGATGCTTAATATTTAAAATTAAATCTTTTCAGGCCTTGCTGAAATAAGCCAAAGAACTTTTTCTGAAGGTTGTTGTTATAGCAGTCATCTCTTACAGCATGAAAATTACTTCAAGACGTTATTGCTTAACAATCAGCTGCTCAGGATTCTGTGGGTCAACGAATCTGGCTGGTCTCAGCTGGGTGGTTATTTGGCTGGTCTTGCTCAGGGTCACTCATGTGCCTTTCATGTGCCCAGTGGCTCACTAGAGGCTACCTGTTCCAAGATTGCCTCCCTCCCATTGGTGGCAAAAGGCACCGGTGCTGATGGACTAGTCTAGGGACAGCAGCGTGGGTGATGTGAGCCTGCTCCACATAGCTTCTATTCTTCCAGTCAGGAGACCAGCTGTCTTCACAGGATGGTGAAATCTCTCCCAAGCACCAGAGCAAAAGCCTAAAACCTTCCGTGACTGAGGTTCCCGAGCTACATGCTGTCACTTCTGACACATTCAGTTGGTTAAAGCAAGTTCCAGAGGCAACCCAGATTACAAGGGCGGGAAATGGCATTATAATGTGAAAGAAGAAATAGTCACTTCCAAAGGAATATGAGTACCAGGATGTGAGCAATCACCGAGGCCTTCTTTGCAGTCTAAGTACCACACTGGGCTCTCTCTGCCTGCCTCACTCTGCTTCGCCTGACTCATCTATGCTGATCAGACATAAAAGATGCTTAGTTTAAAATGACAAAACACAGTCTTTAATTTTCACTGGGATTGCATAAATATTTGTCTTTATTTTGATTATCTGTCTGTTTTTTCTAAAACCTGAGCAAAATATGAACTTTGGATAGGATGACCCTTCTCCAAGAAAGAGAGCATATTTTAAATTATCCCCCAAATTATTATCTCCCAAAAGTTTGAGGCATCAAAGTATGAGGGTTTGTTTCCACATTTCTGACTTGTAAGAAAATTGGAATTTCAAGTTAGATGCTGTGCTGACATTCATCACAGTTGCCTAATCCATAGAATTGATGAGAAGATTCCATCTGCAAATGTACAGCCTTATAAATCATGGCTACCCTTGAGGAAGAGACAGGTGTATACATGGTTACATGTTCCATAGTGAAGGTCTGTCTTTCAAAATTCCAACTCTTCTGGGTCTCACACTGGCCCATGACCTATGAATCAATATCCACTCCAGCATCCTAATGAGAGCTCTTAGTCTTGACCTGAATTGCCACAAGTCCAGCCTTTAACTATAAAGATTTTCCACTATTCCTGCATAGATGATCATACAAGCACACACAGAAATATGAGGATCATAAGAGGGAAATGGACAAATTCCAATAGGAAACTAAAAGATGAGCAAATCATATTTAGTCTTGTGAAGCAAAAGGGCCTGGGATTCATCATAAATGTCCATTCTCTTCTTCCATTCTGTCTCTATAAACAGGAGTTCTTCTCCTTATAATGAAAGCTTTATATTATGTAATTCGGTGGCTTCCATTGAGCTCCAACATTTTATGTTCATGGTATAGGCACCTAATTGGCATCACAATTTCTAACAATGGTGAGTCAAAACTGTTTCCCACAATCTTTCATAATAATCTACTCTTCCATGAAAAAAGTGGCTGAATCTCAACATATTTTGTATCTTATCTACTCTTTTATAATGACTCCACCCATATTAAAATAAGTTTTCTAAAGAAAGGCATTTATTTAACAGTCAATAATGGATCACAATAGGAAAGCAAACCAAAGTCATAATGAAAAACAAAATCTGTTCTATTCTGAACATATCTGCCAAACCCCTGACCAATATTCATGGAAACAGAGCATTATACTATTTAAGGTAAGAAAGTACTGTACTGGGAGTACAGATTTCCATCCTCTCACCCTCTCTGAAGTCTTCTAGGGTTTTCCTGTTGTGATTTTACCCAAATTTTCTACTTCTTCTTCCATCACTCATATGGTTGTTCTAGTCCGCCAAATCAAGTATCTAAAATTATTATATACTTACATTTTATTACCCCTTATACATTTCAAATAGCATTTAAGCCAGTTCTTACATTTCATCTCCAAACAACACTATGAAGGGTTTTTACAAACAATGACATGAAACCCTCAGAATCCACATTTAAGAGCTACGTCTAGCTGAAGCTTATAGAGGAGGTAAAGGACAAAGCTAGAAACTCAGACACCACACCATGAAAGCAAACTTCTTCCTACTACATATTACAGGGGAAATTCTTGGTAGTTGTGTTGTCCTTCCCCTGAGAGACAGCATCATTTATCAGTTTCATTGTTCTGATACCCAAGTAGCGCAAAAGCAAAGCTGAAATATTTGGTAATGACTGGCCCACTCTGGTGCTCATCTGTCCATCTTTTGGAGAGCTGGATAAGACAGCAGTTGCCCATCAAGGCTCTTCTGCCTGGCACTATCAGATCTATTGTCACCCAAAGTCTTATGCCAGCTGGTGCATCCTCTTGTTGAGTAGACCTTCTTTGGGCAGGGTAAGAGCTTGGTGGCTATGCAATACAGTCATGAACATAAGTCCCCTTCATAATGCAAGATTTGACATCAGAATGAGAGGGCAAATCAGATACACCATTGGCAGGGGGAAAAGGAGTTGACTTTGGGTTTGTTGAACCCAACCTGGGTTATTGTCAGACAGTCCAATGTCTGAATCCCATTGTCATCACTTCTCAACTGAGTAAACTCAAGACAAGTCTCTTTCCCTCAGTTGTATTAGTGTCTACTTATGATGCACCCTGAAAATAAAAAGCATGTCCATGAAGGGACCCTCAGTGCTTGGAAATTTGGTTCTGCATGAACCGATCCAGAAGCTACCTCTATCCCTAGTCAGATGAAATCTCCAGAGAAGAAGTCTCTAGGGTTATCAGGTATCAGACTTCAATTCCCTAAGAGGCTGGAAGGTGTTATTCTGCATTACTCTAGTTGTGGAATTTCAGGAAAATAAATTTTAATTCATAATTAGAGGCAATTTTCCAACACCAAGAGCACTGCAGAAATGGAAAATTAGGAGTGAAAGGCCACACAAGACACTTCTGGGAAGAGGCTGAGAACTACCTCTGTGGATGTCATAAGGAGATGCTGTTTTCTACGTTTGATTCCTTTCTTCATAATATTGGCTATTCCCTCTTCCAACAGTGCTGTGTGGAGATAAAAGCGATCAACACACATCTTCACCCTGAAGAAGCAGTGTGCACATTTCAAGTCAGTGCATTAAAAGAGATTGAGAAAATACATTGAGGAGGTAAGCAGGCCTGAAAGGGAATGAAAATCTGCAAGTAGTCACCACAGACACACTAAGTATTAAGTCACTGGGGAGGTGTAGCGTGGGTTTCCCTCTCTAGGCCGAAGCCCTTTGAAGCAGGGGAAACAGCATCATGTTCACCTCATAAGCAGTTCTTTTGCCATGTATCATATTTGGCCTGTATTTGTTTACTAGTGCTGCCATAACAAAGTACCATAAGCTAAGTGGCTTAAATGATGGAAATGCATTGTCTCCTGGTTCTTATGTTAGATGCCCAAGACCAAGGTGTCACGAGTTCTGAGGACTGTGAAAGAGAATCTGTTCCATTCTTCTCACTGAGCTTCGTGGGGTTTGCTGGTGATTTCTGACATTCCTCTGCCTGGGATGCATCATTCTGATCTCTGTCTTTGCCTTCACCAGCTATTCTCCTTGTGCATGTGTCTCTATGGATGAATTTCCTCTTTTTCATAAGGGCACTTGTTGTATTGTATTAGAGCCTTCCCTAGTGACCTCATTTTTACTAATTACATGTGCAATGACCCTGTTTCCAAATAATGTCATGTTTGAGGTACTGGGAGTCAGGACTTTAACACGTGAATGTTAGGTAGACACAATGCAACCATAACAGGGCCTCGCTTGGGAGATATTCAATGTTTTCTGCATAAGCGCAGCTACAAATAGAGTGATCTAACCTGAGAGATAGAAATCAATGGATGGAATGAGCTCTACTTCCACTAAGCCTGGTTCCCTCTGTAATTCAGGCATTCCTTGGCTATTTCCATGTCAAGGTTGCTATGATATAGAGCACAGGTGGGGAAGAGAGCTAAGGAGAGAGGAGACTAGATTAATAAGTGAGTGCTTCAGTATTTCAATCCCACTGCTTGCAAAGATATTCATTAATGATTCTCAAGAACAAAAATAGAAAGTAAATAGAAAATGTATACTGGGTATTTTTATGTGTCACATAATGTACTGTGTGCTTCCTTGATCAGGTGGAAAGCTCCTCATAACAGCAGAGGTGTGGCTAGTTATACTCATTGCCTAGAGGAGAAACTGAGTCCTCAAGCAACTTGTCCAAGATCCTCCTGCTTGTAAGACACAAATTGAAAAGAGATCCATTTACCTCAAAAGCCCATGTCCAGTCCTACGTGGACTCTGACTTTTTCTCACAATGAAATTCAACTACAGAGATCCGTTTCCTAGCTCAGGGTGGAAATGGAGAGTGGTCAGGATGTTTGATTAAGCATCTGTGTATACAATCACGACTATTTCTTTTGCAGTGCTGAAGATCAAACTTGGGTTGTTGAGCATGATAAGCAAGTGACTTACCATTTAGCTGCACTGCCAGCCCCCAAACCAGTACATTTTAAAGATGGAACGAGGGAGGGGAAGGAAGTGAGAATCTGTAAAAGGAAGGGAGAGTTCTTGCCAGTTTATGTTTTACGTAGGTTGTAGTTAGGTGGGTAGTTATTTATAACCTGCTTTCTTCAAAATAGTTGTGGCCATTGCCACTCTCAAGTAATGCGTGACAAAAGAATAATTTAGAAAACTCTATTTCCTAGAAAGGCACCTGGCTCCTCTTCTGTGGGTGTGTGATGAAGAACAGTAGATGTGCTGAGGTTAGCCTGCTCCAGCATCCTTTTATGGGTCTCTGAAAAGGACAATTATTTTAGGTGAATTATTTACATAAAGGTGCCACTGAAATCATGTTGGGCTGTCTAGATGAAGCCTCTCTAGATTAAGTAGTGCTACAGTGTGGTTACTGCTTAGACCCAACACTCCATTCTATTTCTGGATCTCAGAAAACAGATCTGTGACTGATTCAGTCAACTAGAATGAGAGGGTTTAGAAATCCCATCATGTGTTCCCCTCTGGGACATCACTAGTAAATGTGCTACTCCTCAAATAGGAGCAAGCTGAAATGAATCCATAAATACTCTCCCCACGTTTTCTAGTCTTCGTGCTGATGTCACCTACTTTGCTACCATAGTTCTCCCTTTAGCAAATGATATATGGAGGATCTCAAAGTGCCAACCCAAGCTTTCTCTATATCCATTTTCACAATTCATTCAGCCATCTGACATTTTTTGAATACATGTTCCTAGGAGAATTTCATATAGTAAATATTTGGATACGTATTTACTCATCACACTGAAATTAACTGGCAGGCATTACTCACTCCACATTTCAGAGATACAGATGTGAAGCGACTTGGGGGAAAAATCCAGGGTTCCTGTTAGAAGCTTATAGCACTTCAGCATAAAGTTATATGGCTAATTCAGTCATTTATTCAACAGAGACCTTTACACTGTGATAGTGATGAAGATAGAAAAGTAGGTGATGCTAGTAGGGCCCTGTTTCATGGTATGGTAGTCTATCCAAGGAGCAGAACATATTATCATGTGAATCACCATATGATTGGAATTATTATAAATATACTGTAAAATGAGAGTGAATAAACCAAGGTCCTAACCTGGTCTCTTGGGAAAAGGCTCACTGAGGAAACCATGGGAGTTCACGATAGCATGGGTGTGTGAGAATTGGATGGAGTGGAATGGCAGACAGGAAAGGAGAGCTTTAGGTAGGTGAGGCAAGGTGCTGCAACTGACTGAGAGGACAGAAGTGAGGAGAAGAGACCAGGCTGGGGTATGAGAAAGAAACCGATTCGTGGAGAACTCCCGAACCAGAGCAAAGCCCATCTGGGGAGCTACAAGGACAGACAGCATTTGAAAGATCACTCTTGTCAGAATAGGAAGAATGGGAAAAAGCACATGGATGAAGACCGGTTAGAAGAGTCTGGAGAGTCCATGATGGTGAAGATACAAATGTGCGACTAGATTCAGAAAATAACCAGAAGAGGTCTTGCTAAGATATGAATATTAATTGGATATGCATCTGAGGATGAGAGAGATGTCCAAGATGACTGTGATAACAGCTAAAACCAAATGGATGGATGGAGATGCCACCTATTGAGAAAATCATTGGAGATGTAACATAGCTTTGGGGAAAAGATTGGAGGTCACAGTGGGATATACTGGGCTGCATTCACCTATGAAACAACCAGACAGAAATGTCACATCAGTAACTAGATAATTCAGGGATTTGTCTAGAGCCTGGGAAAAAAGATTTAAGTTGGAAATATTCACCCAGAAGTCATAGCCTTCAAGGTGTTAATGGGGCCATGGATACAGAAAATATGACTAAGGAGATGCCCTAGATTGAGATGACCAGAGAGTCCAGAGGAACTCTGAAATATTAAAGATCTGTATATAAATGTAGAAGAGAAATACCTCGGAAAGACTAAGGAGAAGTGACCAAATATCTTGGAATTCACAGAATATTGCATCAGGCTAATCAAAGAAGGATTGTCTCAAGAATATAGTCATCAGGACTGGAGTGGCGGCTCAGCTGGCACAGTGCTTGCCTGGCATAAGAGATCGCAGGTTCGAACCCCAGCACCACATACACAGCAAAGTGTTGGAGCAATGAGGCCACGTGAAAACTTAAATAAAAATTGATTTTTTTCTTTTTCTCTCTCTCTCTCTCTCTCACTGTCCCTCTCTCTTAAAAAGGAATATAATAGTCAACAGTGTCCAAAGTTCAAGTAAAGATGTTAAGTCCAAAACATGTGTGGAAATTGAGGTGTGAGCATCACTGGAGACTACTGGACAATCACTGATGGGGTGGGAGTGGAGGCCAGAATGGAGAAGGAAGTGAGAAAATGGAAAGACATGAATAAGGTGAGAAAAGAGGAAAACAAGGAAATGGCTGGAGGGGAAGGATCCAGATAGGACTCCTTTCCCCTCCATCATCTGATCAAAACGTTGTCCAAGAACTCGGGTAACATGAGCCTTGATAACTGTGTTTCCTACTGCAAGTCTTCACTCATGACACAGAATCCAGATAAACTACATGCTGTTAAATGTTTACTGAAAGATTCAAGTCATTGTTGGTGGCGTATCAGCTCGGTTCATGAAATACCCACAGGAAATGGAGGAACTGTTTGACTGAAGTTCTGATCAGAGTAAAGGCCAAGATCTTTCAAAACCAAATATGTGATATCCTTGTGAGCATAATGACTAAGTGCCGCAGAGCTGAAGAGCTCTGGCAAGGGATTATGCACTTATTGGTCAATGAAACCACCACTGCAGATACACACATATGAGAAATGATTAATTTAGAAAGTACAAAGGCCCAATAGCAAGAAGCCCCTATAGGGTTTCTTTTAACAGTCAGTATTGGAATGATCTTTCTCACACTTGAATGCTATGAAATTAGTGTCAGGTCTCAGTACCTACAAGGAAATGATTGAAAGCCAGACAGAGTAAAGATGAAAGTACCTTCTCTCTTGAGTTTCTCAAAAATGTATTGCTTTGATTGCTTATCAATAACTGTTAGGTTAATGGTTTTAAATTCTGAAGTTAAAGGAGCTGTAGAAGCGTACTAGGTAATGATCTGTTACTATGCTTAATATTTTATGGATGTCTCCAAATCTACAAAAAGTCATGCAATCTAGTATGTTTGACATTAACCTTGAGACTAGCAGAACTGATTTTTCAACTAAAATTAATAATAGCAGCTAACAAGCTGTCCTATCCCTCTGTGCCTTTAAATTTGCTGTTGGTTCTGCCTATTGAGCAATTTCAAATAATAGTAGTAGTTAATATTTATTCAGTGCTTAATACTTGCCAAATCCTGAACATGTCTTATCTCATCAAACTTTAAAAAAAAAAAATCTCCATTTTATAGAAGAAAAAAACTTAGGACAAAACAAATAACTTCATCAAAATTGCATAGCTAGTAAGTGATTCTGCTGGGAATAAAATTCAGCTGGGATGCTGACCAAGAATAATGAAGCTTACCAGAATACTTGTTTCGCAGTGAATTCAGACCGAGCGAATAATCACTAGCTGGGGAAGAGGCACTATCCCTGTCAATGCCAGCAAGACTGGAGGGCACATCAGGGATCCCTGCACGGGTCCCTCAGAGGATAGGGAAAGCTTTCTGATGCTCCTGGGTGCCACCCAGGAGAGAAGAAGGGGACTAGAAGGAAATGTGAAATGCTGTCAGCTTACACCAAAAATATTCTTTTAAACTGCTAGAAATCCAATCTTTATTGTAAAAAACAACCACCACCAAAAACCAAAAAACTGATGTGTCGTGAGCTGGCTTGTTTTGTTTGTTGTTTGTTTGTTTTCTTCTTCTGACCCAGATTTGGGGCTCAGAACCAACCTTACTTAAGTTATTTAAAAAATGAGAAATCTTCACTCTTTTGCATATTTGGATTTGGTGTGAAATTGGTGATGCTGCTCTATCAGGGGCAGCAGGCTTTGGTTGTTTGTTTCCTAACAACCCTGACTGGTACCATTCTGTGCAGTACACTCTCTTTGATAAAAATCCTAGAAATCTCTATACCTCACCAATTCTCCCACAATGATGCTGTATACAAGGGAAGTCTCCACCAATAGTTTACGGTCACAGGAGTCACCAGGTGTCAATTTGTTTTTTCTTCTTGGTTCATGTCACTGTTTCCAGGAAATCCAGATACATATACCAAAGTAGGGATCTTATTTGGTTGGTATACAAAAGGGACCAATATCTGAAATTACCTAATTTCAGTTATTCTAGGGTCTTTGGGGAGCTGTGTTAGTGAAAATCCTTGGAGTTTATAAATGGAGGGATTCAAGATGCAGAAATCTACAGTAATTACTTGAATAATTTTGAACAAAAATATTCAAAAAGTCATTTTCTGAACAACTCAATCATAGCCTCAACATTGGGAGAAAATATGGAAATTGTGTGGACCATCTCTCTGGAACTGAGATTTTTAGATAGACACACAGGTGACAAGTGGAATTTATGCAGGAATGAGCCCTCAACTTGCCACACGGCTAATGATTTTAGTATCTGATTATCCAATGGAGAGATTTTACTTCTAGATTTCCTGGATAAGCCCTCACCTGTCAGAAACCCACTTGACAATCAAAATAGCAAGTTCAGTGCCATTCATTTGAGTGTTTATTTATTTGAAAAATTTCAGCACATTTCCTATTATTAAGCACAGGACTGGGATCTGGGAAGAGAATAAAAGTAAAACATAAACATTTCCCTTATGTAATACAGGTATAAAACAGAAGACAGGTGTAAAACTGCAGAGTTAGTCACACAACCCAAAAGGAATCCCATTGGCAATTATTACATCTGTATTGACTCTTGCCAGTGCATGGGGTTGAAATGACTAAGCCCCCATCTTTGTGCACAGAATTTGCCTGACTTAGAAATAATGAAAATAGTGCTGCAACAGGAATACCTTATTGTTTAAGAAGAAACATTATTTTTTAGCAAATCCAATGTGTTAGTGCAAATATAAGCAATGCATGTAGCAGCCTGTCCTCAGAATCTCAGGTTCTTTGGCTTGGAAGAAGGCAACATAGTGAAAAAAAAAAAAAAAAAAAAAAAAGAATCCTGCAATCATCCTGCTGTTCTGCAGAGCTCTAAGCAAGGGCTCAACAGGTACTGGGCCTGGTCACAGGATGGACCCTCACTACCTGAGCCATGTCAGCTCTCCACTCCCATTATTTCTGTTTGTTTTTTTGTTTTGTTTTGTTTTGTTTTTGTTTGCACTAGTAATTTTATTTCAACAGAGTTCACTGCCTTTAAAAGTATGAAAACCAGATTTAAAATAACCCTTTAATTTCAATGTGGGGAAATTAAAGATGAAGAAGTCAAGCATCTTTGACAAGGCTCCAATGCTGGTTAGGAGCCAAAGAGGAGTGAGACAAGTATGCTGTTCCTCTTGATCCTCCTTCACCGCACTGCCTGCCTCCTTCTTCTACTGTCCTGGGAACTGGCAGTCCTGTGATGGAATGTGCAAGTCACTGTCCCTCAGCCCCACCCCTCCACACCATTAAGGTAGAAGATTTGTATTTCTCTACAAAACAATTTGGTTTCTGAGTCATTTCACAGGGCGAGGCTGGCTTCCTCCTATGCTTACTGAAATAGGAAATGTGCCCATTCTTGGAAGAATCCTGTGAAATTTGACCAAGCCACCATCTTAGTAAAGAAAACACATAAGTTTAAGCCTACAATTCAAATGATCTATCAATGTTGGCACAAAAACGGAATTATTTTTACTTCTCTGATTGCAAAAAAGTTCATATCACCACCAGAATAAAATGAAAATAAAGGTAATATATATGGTCATACTCAAAAGGGAAATCAGGCCACATGCAGGCTAATTTACTTAAGAAATTGTCTGTAAAAATGAACATGTAACCATAGAGATCAAAATAAATGCATAAGCATCTGACTGTCTATTAAGAAACAAAACAGTTCTGACAGTATAATCTTTCATTTTATACTAAGTAATTTTATCCAAACTTGATCATCAGTGACTATAATTACTCAGGCACATGTAGAATGGCAGCATTTTCAACTGAGTTCATTTGTCAGTATAGATCTGCACAGAGTTCTGACTGTCGTATGCAAACACACACATAAAACATAACATGCACAGAAAATTTATGAATTGCACTTAATGATTGTGAATGCACACTTACATACAAGTGTAAATGCTCTTTAGAGTTGAATGGATGTGCAGAAAGATTTGAGAATGACAAGTCAAAAACTTAACACAACATGAGACTTTTCCAGAACATCATATCTTTAAAATAACAGAGCTTGCAAGCCAGGCTCAAAGGTGGGGACATCCTTCATTTCTGCTTTCTTCATGACAGTGGTTTGAAATATTTTCTGCAAAAAGCCAAATAGTAATTATATTAGTTCTCTGGGCCAAATGGTCTCTATTGTATCTATTCAACTCTGCCATTGTAGAGAAAGCAGCCACAGCTGACATATAAACAAACAGATGTGGCTATACTTCAGTAAAACTTTATAAAGACCATCATATCAATTTCATTGAAATTTTCATGTCATGAATTTTTTTTTATTTTCCCAAGAGTTTTAAAAAGCATAAAAGCCAACAGTTGGTGGGCTAGATTTGACTTTTGGACCATGGTGTGCTGACCTTGCTCTAAGATCCCGGGTATGTGATGGTCCTTGGAGACATGGTGAGACTTACTCTTCTGTCCAGCGGTGACATAGGTTTGCCTTGACCTGCAGTTGAGCTGTTCAGGCAGTTCTGAGTAATTTACCCAGATTCCCGAAGGTTTTTTTTCAAACTCAACAGGGAAATGAGAGCTTTTAAAATAAGTATCCCCAAGCTTGGAGATTTCATGTTTTACGTTACACATTCAGTATAGTGGCTAGAGAAAAATCAATTTGTATATATGAAGGATCTTTCATGCACTTATTCAAGTGACCCTTGTCTTCACAAAAATCCCTATATAAGCTTAAATATTCAGGAGACTTTAAATTTATTTCTTTTATAATATTGTGTGCTCAATTTCTAATAGAACAGATTGAGGCTTTTCAATCAAAATCGGAAGCAGACAGCTATTGAGCGTCTAGGGGTGCTGGGCTCGGTTGTGAGCATGGAAGGACAACTGTGAACAAGGCAATGTCATTGCTCTCAAAGACTTGCACTCTATATTCTGTATTATACTGCTAAAAACAGGTGAAGGGATGAATCAGCTCATTACACATAATAGTAAGTGATAGAAGGGCAGGATGGTGATGGTTTTGTAACATTTGAGTTGGAACCCACATAACATTAGAAGCCAGTCATAAAATAAACCTGGGGAAAGGTCATTTCAGCCAGAAGTGACAGCTAACGCAAAGGCCATGAGGTGGGAGAGAAGTGAAAACGTGTAAAGCAGGAATGAAACTGGTGCATGGGCAGAGCAAAGTAGCAGAGGGAGAGGGACGTGATGCTGCAAGTCAGGAGGGTGGAGCACAGAGGTGGGTACCCTGCACAGGCTCTCACCTTACCTTCCGCACGAAACAGAAAATCAGCACATTGTTTTATTGTGTATTCTGAGAAGCCAATGGAGGGTACTGGAAAGAATTGTGAAAAGTCAGATTTGCATATTTAAAAATTCAGCTTTGACTCCTGCAAGGAAAATTAGATTGTAGAGAAAGAGAAAAGGCAAACAGGGAGCCTTGCTGAGAGGGAAGTGCTGACTTCAGCTATGGAGTGAATGCAGCAGAGGGGTTCATATGGACTTGCTAACGCCTTCATGGCATGGAGGAAAGAGAGGGAGCTGGAAGGAATCCCAGTGTCCAGCTTGAGGAACTAGGTAGCTGGTGTCATTTTCCAAGGAGAAGCCCTTCTGTAATGATCAATTACAGTACTGTTAGACTGCTCAGATCACTCCACATTCATTTTTCTTTCCTATCATCTTCACTACTCTGTGCCTCAGTTTCTTCAGCCACAAAGTAAGGAAATACTATATTATTACAAAGAAAACTAATACATATAGCACACCTGACCTGGTGTCTGATATATCATTAGCACTTAGTGCAAGTTGCTTCATCCGTCATACCCCTTGGAACTAATTGGATTTAGTTGTAAGTACAATTTATCAAATGCAAATTCTGCATTAAGCAAATATTTAAAAATTCATTATCTCCCTTTCTTGGAACAACCAAATAAAGTGGCTATCTCTGCTCCTACTTCACAGATGACAAAACTGGGCCTTGAGTGAATAAATATTTTATATTAAGCCAAGCAACTTATTAGAACAGGTCAGGGTAACAATTCAAATTCGTCTTATTCCAGTTTCCTTGCACTTTCTCACCAAAATGATTCTTTCCAGGAGGAACAATGCTTGGAGAAGAGACATAATTTCACACTTAACAAATAATTTATTAAAACCACATTTGCCCGCCACAGGGTAAAACAATGTTCACAGGAGGCAAGATAAATCTCGATTTTATTTTTTCTTTACACATACAGGTAGAACCATGCCTAGATGCCAAATCATATAAAAGGGAATGGGAAATTCATATTTTTTTTAGCTTCCATCAGCTCCTTGGCTATTAAAGAACCCCAAATGGACAGCCTTGTGTTTAGAAGAAAACCATACAGCTTCTTATATATTTAAGAGTTGGCAGAATTGTGAGTTTAGATGAAACATAAATTGGTCTGTACATTAAAAATGAAAAATATTAATTTTGTCCTATTTCACTGTTTTTAGGCTCAAAATAGAGGTAGGGAGGGATTCAAAATATGGGAACAATAAGTGGAAGAACGGATGAATGCAGGGGCTTGGGCAAGTTTCCATGAGCAAGATTCTAGCCAATGTGAAAGTCTCTTTCAAGGTGGCTCTGGAGAACTAAGGGAAACCAAGACTCTTTTTATAATTTCCAATGATTTTTCTGCATAGTACCTCCTAAACAAAACAAAAACAGAAAAGTAAAGACAAACTCTTCTCTCTTAGAACAAGGAAAGAGGACTAAGTTACTCTTTGGGGTTGACCCAAATTAGGAAGAGAAGTCACAACAGAGAAGAGTCACAACTTTGGAGGGCAAGAATTCAGAAGAGAAACTTGGAACAAAGGTACAGTGGGGGAAATTTGATCCCATTCTCAGCAGAAATCCAGGCAGAGTTCATAGGAGGATTAGTATAACTGGGCTTTCCAGTGTATACAGAGGGTAGCTTAAGACTCTTCATTTAGGTGTTAAAAGAAAATGGTGACTAAGGACCATCAACCAAAAGACTGGGGAGATTGGGACGTCTCATACATGCTCATAAGGAGAATGTTGAGATCAGTCCACACTCTCCAGCATGGAAGTGGGATAGTGAGGGAGGGGGAAATTTTTAATAAAAATTCTTTCCATCCTGTTCTTTAATTCTGCTTCGCCCTAGATTCCATCAACACCAAGTGATTTACCTTATGCAAATACTTTTACTGTATGTACCACAGTGTTTTTCTATGTCCAAAAGGCCCTTTTCCTTCCTCTACAGTTCTCTTCATAGAGCAAAGAACTCTCTTTATGATGACTTCTTTCTTCAGACAGTCTTCTGTCTACCTATACTACAGTAGCCACCTCTCAGGACTGTGGCTACTTAGGCCATAACTGTTTCCCAGTCTGAATGGTAAACTCCTTGAGTGAAGAGACATGACATTATTTGACTCTGTGTTCCAGAGCCTAGTATAGCACTGAAACAGAGTAAATGCTGAATAAATTTTGACTAGGTACACAATGATCGATGAGTCTCATTAGGCAATTTTGTTCAATATTCCACAAGAGAGAGCTCAAACAGTGCTTGGATCTTCTCTGGATTCCGGCCCCAATCCAGGCATTGTCTGTGACTAAGAAGTGTGATTATACTGTTCATGTGAAGATTGTCACAGTAACACTCACAATCTCTTAAGAAACAGAGCAATTTGACTCTGTAGTTTAGTCCTTTCTCTCTCATAAAGTATTTTCTAATCTAATTGTTCTGGGTTTTTTAATTTTATTTTGAAATAATTTAATACTACGGAAAGTTTGAAAGAATTCCAAACAACAGAAACTCTTATTTACCTTTCATTCAGAAATGTCAGTTATTATTTGCCATATATTACTTTATCATTCTCCCTCTTTCTCTTATATATACACTTATTTTTCCTTGCTTTTTTCTTTTTCTGATGTGTTTTTTGTTGTTGTTGTTGTTGTTCTTAAATACTTGGTGGGTTATTTCCTGAGAGCAAGAGTGTTGACTTCCATAACAATGGGAAGATGCTGATTTTTCATTTGACAGCACTCTTATGAGAAACAGTGATTTAAAAAAAAACACTGAAACTAACTTTTTAAAAAAATTTTATTAAGGAGTTGAGTTGTTGTACAGTCTTAAATGTGTGTAAAGTAACAATATGATATGCATTTGATCCTAAACCATAGTACTCCCCACGTTGCCCACACCCTAGTCTCTTGATTCTTCTGTTATTCCTCTATAAGAGACATAAATGTCCATATATATATATATATATATATATATATATATATGCACACACATATGATTGTAAATTTTCCAGAATTAAATGATTGCATAAGCATTATTTGACTTCTCAGAGGAGTAAAGAGTATGCTACATTGTGGATTATCTCCCTAGGCCCTCCCTATCCTCCCTCCCTCTCTCCCATCTCCCCCTACCACCTGCCTCTCTCCCCTCTGCCCTCCCCTACCTACACGTTTATGGTTCCCATAGATTATGTGTTGCTGCGTCTTTGGTGGGTCTAACACATGAATTGACTACCTTTACCTGGGTTTAACTCTAGCCTCCACAAATGAGAGAAAATATTACATTTTTAATTAACCAGTGAATCATGAGCAAGATTTCCTAGTACTGGCTCTAACATGGATCATAGGCTGCAATGTGATGTTTCTTAGTCTTATTTCTGATGATCCTTTGCCCATACTGCTTTCATAATGCTGAAACTTACAGAAAAAATAGTCACTAATTTTAAAGACAGCTTCTTCTTTTGGGTTTTGCCTAATATTCCCTGATGATAAGATTCACTTTCTGCATTTGGGGCTAGCAGATCACTAAGGTGACATCAAGTCATCTCGTTAGGAGTCACGGGGTGACATTTCACCCAATTCTGGGTCATGTTTTCTTTAATAAATTATTTAATAATTGCAGATGGAAGAATAGTGACTTTGCAATGGAGAAATCTGGCAAGTCTATCTTAACTTAATGATCAAAGTTCACATTTCTAGTAGCTGATCTAAAAGAAAGGCAATTCAATAAGAAATTCAGCTATTTTAAGAACTTATTTGTCACCCATGGAAATTACACACTCTAAAAGAATGCATGAAAAAATGGTGACTTTGGTGTTCACAGCAATAAATATCTACACAGCACTCAGTGCATCAGTGGTAGAATAAATTTTATTGGTGCTCAGTTAACCCTGAGTCCTTACTAACAAGTAACTTACTGCTAAAACTTCTCCATGACACAGATACAGATGGAGAAACAAAAGAAAGTTGGCCCAAATCATAAAGCTCCAGTATCATTTTGGAATGTGAAGGCTCTTTTCTCTCTCCCCAAACTAGCATGCTCTGCTCTGCATCTGATTATACAAAACCAATGAAAAAATGGATGCTATCTCTAGACCCCAATAAGTGCCATGGGGAAGGTCAGGTACTAATTCTATGTTCACACTTAGAGACAGTACTCTGCAATTACCTAATTAAACTAGTAATTCTAAAAAAGATATAGAAGACTGTGGGAGTGGGAAGGAGGAGGGAGGGCTAATCAAGGAAGGTGGAAGAAAGGGAACGGATTCAATTTCCCCCAACAGATCAGTCATGCTGGTGGCCTTTGCAAAGGCAACCCAGGTTAATCAGGATGAAGGTATTTCTCATGACTGGCCCCTGCTCACACGCTCAGGCACCTTTTTCAAAGAAAGCAGGAAGCTGTGTTTCGCAGTAGACAGGACTTCAAAGCAGCAACTATATATAGCCCTTCTGCTAAGAAAAACCCCATAGCCTCCAAAGAGAGCCAATCTCTCAGTTTCTAACATCTTCAACTTCATTTTTTGGCGGGAATCTCATTAAACAAATCTTCAGAGATGTCATGAAATGGATTTGATGTCAGGAATTTGCAAGATGTTTCCCATGCATTTTCCCATGAGAAGATGTGGAGCAGAACCAGGCACAGAGAAGAAAGTTGTAAAGCTCCCTCTCTTTTTGCTGGAGCTGGGCAAAAAAAAAAAAAAGAGTCTATTTCTTCCACATTGGGTCCAGAGTGGAAACTCATCCACACCTGTGAAAGGAGCAAGAGGAGAAAAATACTTTGTAAATATCAATATTTGCTGCTTCTGAAAATGACAAATTGATTTATTTTTTAAAATGCCATCTGAATTCCACAGAGAGTGGATGGGGCTATAAAAAAAATGGCTCTGGAGGGGAAATGGAGCTGCAAGCCCTGAGGATCTATTGAAGTTATTTAACAGTAGGTTGCAATCACTAGCACGGATCATTCCAGAGTGTCTCTTCTCTTCTCCCTGTACACCTTTCTGGGAGGAAAGTTGGGCCAGTGGATAGGGACAAGCTACTCAGATCACTTCTTCTTATGAACAGCTGTCTTATGTGCAGTTCTATAGCAGCCAGATTAATTCCCCTTGCCCAGGACACAACTCTGCCCTCAAGGATGCATTATTTTCCCAGAGGTTTGATTTGTTTTCCTCTCTTCATCACACCTGCCACCCCCAACTGGTCCATTAGGACATCTCTGTTCAGATTAGTCCAGCTATTCCAGCTACCCATTTCCTAATTCTCTTGCAGATAAGCACACAATACCAAAAAAATGTATGGCAATGAGGCAAGATATAGGGCAGGCAGAACAGTGCAAAGCTGAGATTGTAAGTTTAACAGGGTTCCTCCTTTTGCAAAATTGTGTGATCTTAGCCAAGCCTGTGTCTCAATTTCTTAGCTGTAAAATTGGCACAATAGAACTATCCCTGCATGCGAAGTTCCTGGCACATGGTAAGGGTTTAATAAATCTTAGTTATTAGGATTAACATTCTTGTCAGGAATTTTGTCTTCTTTAGTCATGATGAGGAAACAGGCAAGATATGTAAATCATAGGTTTGGAAACTTCTAGAAATTTCAAAATCTTATTAAGTTACCAGTGTGTTGTGTAAGCATATGTCTTGCTCTCCTTACTTATGTGGATTTCCTTTATGCTATGGTTTGGATCTGGAATGTCCCCCGAAGGCTCCTGTATTAAAGATTTAGTCCCCAATGGAGCAATGTTCAGAGATGAGGCTTTTGGGAAATGATTGTACCATGGGGGCTTTGACCTCATAAGTGGATCAATCCATTAAGGGATCCATAGGTAAACAACCCTCTGGGAGGTGGTGAGAACCATAGGAGGTGGGACCTCCTGAATCTTGGCTCCCTCTCTGCGTGCTGCCTGACTTCCAGGAACTGAGCTATCCTCTTCCATCCTGCTATACTATTCTGTCTCACTTGGGCCCAAAGCAATGGAACCAGCTGACCATAAACTGAAACTTCTGAAATCATGAGCCAAAATAAATCTATCCCCCTTTAAACTGCTTTTCTCAGGTGTTTTATCACCACAATGAAAATAGTAATACGCTTTACCAGAGTCTTTTATCTCTCAAGAAAGGGTGTGGATTTTCACTGAGGAAGAAGTAGGAAGAAAGTCTATACTTATCCCATCCCTAACACTCGGAAGAACTGGGCCCAGGTGAGGGCCTGAGGAAGTGGAGCAAAGGAGTGACCCCTAGAATCTTCCAGCAGTCTCTTGGTTCCCCTTTGCCGTGGGCCAAATGTACAGTGCTCAGTATTTTTGCTTCTCTCTGTCTTGGAATTCACCATACTATTTTTACAGGATGTTGTGGGCTGTTTTCTGAACTGTCTCTCTATCTAAACTACAGGTGTCTCTAGGACAGGAAGCGTTTCTGTTCAGCTCCTGTTCTTTGGTCCAAGCACGTTACCTGGGCCCCGGAAGGAAGGAGCTGCTCAGGGTTCTCTGACTGATGTCTGTCTACTTGCTCTCCCACCCCTATCAGGCTCACTTTCTGTTCCTCAGTCAGTGAAGAATCATCAAAGTTAAATAAGCCCAGCCCCAAATACTCCCCAACACTGCAATGGACCTATGAGAAAAGACCCCAAGAAGGACTGTTTGGTGTCCAGGACCTCATGAACACATGGCAGGAGGAAGACCAGTGTGCAGGACTCAGGACTCCCAGTGCACACTGCCATAAAGCCTCTCTACTCAATGGCTCTTAGGTTCCACTGGGTGTTTAGGACTTGGGGGAACCCCAGGTAAGTGACTCACCACAGAGAACTGCCCTGTTCCACAGGAAGCAGTGGAGGTTCCACAGGAAGCACCTCCTCCTGCCATCCTTGGTGAAAACTACCCCTGCTGTCCAATAACCACCTCTCTCCTTCTCATTTACACCTTACGGGGGTTATCCCCTTTCTCCTCCACCACCTCCACTGCTTGAAAATCTGTTCATTTGCCAAATTCTTCCTAATGCAAGGGTGGATGCTAAGAATATCAAGTCTATATGCAGATAATTTAGAGGAACCATATAGAGGTGTGGGTCTCTACTACAGAAGTGACTTAAAGTCCCTGGGTCCTGGGGATATATATAAATGGTACTATTTCCAGATGCTGTGTGTGTGTGTGAGAGAGAGAGAGAGAGAGAGGTGGTGGAGGATTTGTGCTACCAGGCAAGTTCCAAACCTTCAGCTTATACCCTTGAATGTTTTGATGGTCCAGATAAGTGGAGAGTGAAACACACATTGTCTAACCCAGAAACTATGGAATATTCCACTCTCAAAGTCTCGATTGCATTATCCTCCCCTGCCACAGAAGCAGAGATAAGATTAATGGAAGTAATTGTGGTCAGAGTTATCATTTGTTTGTTGATTGCTTACTAAATGTGGATGAGATACGGCACATTTTATGTAATGTATATTATATGAGGCATAATATGTTAAACCTCAGTGACACCTCAATGTAGCAGTTATTATAAATCCCAAACACAGAAATTAGATAACGTCACATGGCATAGATGCAGCTTTAAATCCAGACCTGCCCTACTCCTAAATATGCCCCGTATATTTCCCTACGTGGTGATCACAGTCACATGGATCTGCTGGCAGAGATGTAGAAGGACATGGTTTTAGTGACAGGGTACATTGAGAAGGAGAAAATTGCCTTGAAATGGGTCACTGATGGGAGGCCTGAGGACCCCATTTTTGTTACTTTGATGATTTGGGGACTCGGAGGGTCTTAACGTACATAAAATGTAACTAAGCAGTACCAACAGCCAACAAGCCAAGCAACTCTCTTTTGTCTTATACCTACCTGTCCTGGATCACAAATTTATGACACTTATCAATGCCTTGGAAGCATCCAAACATTAAAGTCTGGAGAACTCAGACTGAAGTACATTCTGGATGGGGCCTTAAGGGATGCTTAGGAAACCAAGGCAGGGACTCCCCAATTTGCCCTGGTCCTTTAAGCAGTAGCTCACAGTCCACAAAGGCTTCGCCAGGCCAACCAGCTCCTTGTTGTGACCATAGAAGGTCATAAAACCCTGCTCTGAAGACAGCATGGCAGAGCTTACCACTCCCGTGTTCCCTTCTTGGAGTACTTTGGGTGCTTGCATGATAAAATCTGACCACATCATTGAGTAGGGAGCAAAACTCTTATTCCTGGCAAACCTAGTGCTTTTAAAAACATAGACATGTCATCAAGCGTAGTGGACTTTCTTGAAGAAAAGAGGCTTTGCTGTGTGGAGTATGGGATTGATGTTCCAAATAATAGCTTATCTAAGTATAATGCACTCCAATAAAAAAAAGAAGTAGCTGAGACTTAGCCAAATGAAAAAGTTAAAAAAAATGTCTACTTATCCAGAAACTGGACTGGCCGTGGACTAGCAGACTACCCGATCTGGGGAGCTGCTCTCTATAGAGTTTCCAAAAGCAGTTCCTCTTAAAAACCAAGTAGGGCACCAGTTTTCTCATTCCATCAGCTTATTTGCTGAAATAGTTTTTAATCATACAATATGTCTAAAAATTCCCTTTCACTTGAGGGATGTCATGGCACTTTTGAACCTGAAAAACTGTTTGGAACACTCAGTCTTTCAGATACCAGTCTTGTACAAGTAATTTTAACTATAAAATGGGAAGGTCTCTTCGATGCAATACTGCATCTAAGCCAAAACACAAAATCCCCCATGGATGTCAGTGTTCTGCCTCTATTTATGCACAAATTCCCTTATAATTTGTTCAGATTATAGTAATAATCTCATGTCAACTTCTTTTATTTTCTCTGAAAGTCAACTTTAAAGTTCTGTCACCAAAAATTTCATAGGACACCTGATCAATCTTGCAATCTGTTAAGAAAGACATTGCTAGGGACTGGCACAGTGGCTGTGCAGTTACGGCGCTTGCACAGCATGCGTGAGTACACAGGTTCAAACCCCAGCACCCACACACACAACTAAGTGTCAGAGCACCTAAAGTCATGTGAAAACCTTAATAAAAATTGATTCTCTCTCTCTCTCTCTCTCTCTCTCTCTCTCTCTCCTTCTCTCTTAAAAAAAGTTATTAAAAAAAAAGAAGACATTGCTAGTCTGGACCAAATTATGACAGAAGTGATTGGATCTAGAACATACTCGGAACCTTTTGCAGCAGGAATGCTTCAAGAATGATGTTGTTTGTCTTGGAGATAAAGATATTTGCATCAATATTTTAGGTGACTAAGGGATCGGTAAGTAAATAAGAAATTGTACATTTTAACTAGTAGTTTAGGTCCACTAGAGAAAAACGAGGACAGCAGCAGAAGAGTTGGTCGACTTGGGAGGTAGTAAGGCCTGGCAGAGGTGCTCACCTGCAGAAGGGTTGGCCACATGGTGGAGATGTTGTAGAAGGTATTCAGGTATAGGGGGCTGGGCTCCATGACCTTGACAGTCCCTTTGAACTCAGATGCTGTAAGTCTACAAATCTTTATTTATTTGTATCTAGTCTCTGCTCACTGAGGACTGGTTCGTAGCAGATTGGAACTTTCAGGAAAACTCATAAGAAATGATCCTTCACTTCAAACTATAGAATCGCCAGGTCACAGCTGAAATAAAAATTAACAGAGCTCCTCCTATGAACCCCATTGTAAGAAAGTAGCTTTACTTAGCACAGGAGAGTTTAAATGACCTCCCCAATAACACTCAGCAAATTGCTATCAAGTCAGGACTCAGATTTCAAATGAGAAATAAAATCTATATATGTTGCACTCCAAGGAACTCTTCAAGGAAAACACTTTTTAAAAAAGAAAACTGCAGTGAATAATCTCTTCCCCCAAATTATATTTACTTAGCAAATACAAAGCACACTTGACTTTCTTTATTTATTTTTTTCCAATTAATTAAATGGTTCATGTTTAGCAAAGAAAGCAAGAAAAAAAAAAAAAAACATGTTTAACTACACAGTCCTGTAGCTAAATTTCAGAGAGAGCTGGATCACAAACAGTAAATTAGCAAGATCTCAGGAAGGCTGCAGAAGGTAATTCTTAATGTGAATCACTGCTGGGGAGACATTTGCTAGAGACTTGGGGCATCTAAGAGAGGTGAGGAAGGAAGCCTATGTCAGGTAAAAGCTGTCCTCTCGCAAAGCAAAGAATGTCTTGGAAATAATCACCACTGCCATGATGAAGCAGCTTCAGATACTAGGCGGACATGAAGTCCCTTCCTCCAGCATTTTTATGGACTTGTGAAATAGTAAAAAAAAAAAAAAAAAAAAAAAAGAAGAAGAAGAAACTGAAATGACCAAGACAGAATAATTGATAGAGACAAGTTTAAAGACTAGAATACATTGAGCAAATTACACAGAGTCATAAAAATCCCTGCGACAGAAGGAAATGATTGGTCTGTTCTGGTCCCCTGGATCTAGTGAGTGTTTCCTTGTGTAGACACTAAACTCCTGGCCTCCAGTGCTTCCCACAGTAACTCACACAGAAGTCCTCAACTCATTAACAACTTGCATGAACAGAAATGTGCCACACAGAAATGACCGAGGCACAAGTCCCAGGAATGGTGATGACGGACAGGCCCAGGCAAACCCCAGACATGGCTCATAGAATTTTCTGTGTTAGAATGAAATCATATGAGCCTGGCATGGTGGCATACATCTTTAACCCCAGAAATCTGGGAGGCTAAAACAGGAGGATTGCAGGTTCAAAGCCAGCCTCAGCATCTTAGCAAGGCACTAAGCAACTGAGTGCGCCCCTGTCTCAATATATATATATATATATATATAAAGGGCTGGTGATGTGGCTCCATGATTAAGCTCTCTGGGTTCAATCTCTGATACCAAAAATTAGACCTGAGTTACGAAGACAGTTTTGCTAATCTAAAGCTTTGAGATCTGAGCCAGTTGTACCCTCTGGGGACTCTGGCAGCATTCTGGTTCTCAGAGAGGACGTATCTGGTAACTTCAGACCAGCACCTTTATAATTTATACTCCTGTTGGGACCTGCTTCTCGGTAAAATACTATGGAAGATAATCATGTTGCTTAATTGAATCCAACACCTGTTAACTCGGTGGGTGATTTTTTTCGATATTTTCTGTCACTTCTTTTTTTTCACTTCAGCATAATTGAGCCCACAGCTTTCTACTGCCCCAACCTCAGAGCAGGGATTTCCCCAGTGTATCTGCTGAACTGTGTCTTCGTTTATGTCCAAAAGCACAGAACGAAAAATAAAAACGCAATGATCAAGATTCTTACCACTCTGCCACCTGTAAGAGTTTTTTTTTTTAATTTTTTTTCATTGTACACAATAAATGTCATATGACTGGTAGGGTACTCTACAGAGGGGAAAATAACTCAGAAGAAAGAACTGTAGACCTTAAAGAGCCAATTTCCCTGAATCATTTCCATGAGGCCCTCCCAAGGGGTCCTGAGGACACAGTATCCTTCATCACCATGGACTTCCTTTGTATCTCCCACAACTTTCATATTGTTGGGGCTTTGAATGTTTAAAGTATTAATGAAAAACAAAACTGATTAAATGGTCAATAGTGAAGCACAATTTGAATTTGGAATTCCTCTACTTTTTTTCTCTCTCTCTGTTTCTCCTTGTAGGTGCCTTCCTTTAACTGATTTTTAAAACACACAGTTAGCTTATACTTTCTGCATACTCGATGCCCAATGATGGGAAATTACCCAAGACACTAATGGAACAAATTCTTAATCTTCTCTGGGGAAATTCCATCCTTTTCTTGGAAATGGATATTAAATTTAGGAGAAAAGAATGTGTAATATAATTAAATCCTATTAAATGGTATAGTTTTTTTAAATAGAAAATTAAAAAGCAATATTTCTTAGGCACAAAGAAGATAGCTTATGGTTTCTGCCCAATTCAATATGATATGCAGGTGTTTGTCATTTTACAGTTTGCAAAAAACCACAAATTGATACTCTGAGAAGGGCTAACATATCTGTTGTGTATCATAGGCACTATGGAATAGGGCTGGAATAAGACTCCAGGGTCATAGTTTTTAAACTTGGGTTGTATGAATAAATAGATTGGTGTGTATCTTAAAGTAAGTAAATGACATCTAAAGTAATTGATGCAAATCCAAATTTCAGGCTCTCGATTGACAACTCAGTGGTTGAAGGAACAGCTGGTGCCATGGCATCCTTGAATGAAAGGTAGAGGAAATGACAAAAGCGTTAGAGAATATTTGCAGTTGTGAGTGTGATATGATGTGATTTGAGGAAGTGAAAGCTCTCTTGACAAGAATTCTTTTCATGGCCAAGAATCACGAACATGACAGCTCCCATGAGAGTGGTCAGGGATGGGTTGCCTCGGATAGTAGGGTTGCTAAGGAGAACTCGTTCTGAACTTCTCCTTGGGTCAGGCTCAAGCTAAGACTGTCAAATAAAAGCCTTTCTGAACGAACGTGCTCCAGCCCTCAAGGTATCCATATTTAGGCTTGATTTCTCCACGATCTAAATTTCTGGTCCACCACATCGGAGAACTCTTCTCAATCTTTTCTTTGCCTCTACAAAAAGCTTAGGAGGCACTTTGAAAACAAATGTGCTCTACACATGTAAAAGTCAAAACTACCATTTTTATTATAATTAACATTTTCCATGTCCCTTCTAAATCATACATATCACCTTCATGGATAATTATCCTTCCTAAGTCTCCAAGACTTATTGCTTGGGAAATGGTACGCACTCGATTAGGAATTTTTTTAGAAAAAAATGAGAAAATATTTGAAAGAATTTCATAAATGGCTGTTTTTGTAATTTATTTCAGAAAGCATTGCATTTATTGAAAAAAATTTAAAGAGAGAGGGAGAGGAAGAGGGAATCAATTTTATTTGTTTTATCATCTGACCTTTGTTTCTCTTACACTTAGTTGTGTATATGGTGTTGGGGTTCAAACTCAGGTCCCTGTACTTGCCAGGCAAGTGTTCCAACCACTGAGCCACCACTCCAGTCCCTTAAAATTATTTTTAAAGTGTATAATTTAACTTTGAGAGAAGAAGTGTTTGTCAGTCTATTCGTACTAACATGATGTCTCTAACTCTGCATTCAATTTTCTCCAAACTTTCCTGACTTCACCAAATCTTTATTGATAGTTTGCCAGGAGAAAAAAGGAAGGGAGAAAAATGAACTAATATTTATTGAACATAAACTGCTTGCAAGGCACTGTGATGAATATTTTACATCCATTATTTGAATAAATCCACCTCTGATGAGCAAACTGACGGCCCTCTAGGGGCTCATAAGAGACTCAGAAATAGTCACACAGCTTGCAAAAGACAGAGATGGAGTTTGAACAATTCCTGCAAATGTTTCAGGATTTCCCATGGACCTGAACAGTTGTTCTACCGAGTAATGACTTGAATGCTAAGCACGCAAGGGATAGAACTGCTGAGTATTCTGGAATTCCAAGCAAAAAAAAAGCAAATGAAGTGGAAGTTGGGAAGATTTTGCAACATAGCAGGACTCAAAAGATCAGCACAGTTGAGGCACAGATGGAATTGAGAATTCAGTTGAGTTTGACCGTACAGGACCCTAGGGACCACGATAAGGGTTTGGATCTCTCCACTGAATAGGCAGCTAAGAATGATTTCTCCAAGATTATGACATAAATACAACCATAATTTAAGAAGATGGTTCCAAATTCCACAGAGAGTGGATGGGAAGAGGGAAAGCCATTTCAGTTAAACAACTTTAACAGAAATTTAAGGAACAGATGAAGGTGACTTAGACTTTAGTACTGGCTGAAAAAAAAAAAACAGTACACCAATTCAGAACATAAGAAAAATCTACCTGGACCAGTGATTAACTGACTGAGGAGAAAGGAAGAAGCTGATTTCAATCATGACTTCTAGTTTGTGTCTTAAAATATCTAGAAGTTGGAATTATTCACTCTGTGTTGATTAAAATTCTGTATTTTTTTAAGTGAGGGTCAATTAAAGGAGGAATCACACCAGTGCATTTTATAATCCAGAAGATTTCAGGTAGTCAAACTAGACAGAAGCATTTCTTTTGCTTTTTTTTTTTAATTAGTTGAATATAGACTTACAATTGAGGGGGAATCATTATCAAACAATCAAGAACCAATGTATATTTACATAGTTAGCCAAGGCTGATGCCATGTCATGGTTTCCCCCATTGGGCTCCCCATGGTTCTATGTTTTCCCCAAAGAACACCCTGTGTTAAATGGACTTCTCGTGGAGGTCAGGGATCTCCTTCTAAGTTGATTCCCCCATACTCCCTCCCTCCAGTCTTCAAGATATCCTTCCTAATCCCTCCCCCTCCCTGCTCCCCTCCCTATGTCTCCAGGTATCCTAGGCAAGGTTTACCCCTGTTTGTGTAAAAATTCATACATTTTCTTAAACAAATTAAAAATAAGTATCATATAATCATCTCAATTGATGCAGATAAAATTCAACACCACTTTATACTAAAAACTCTGGAGAAGATAGGGATCAAGGGAAGATACTTTAACTATGTTAGATCCATTCATGACAGACCCATAGCCAACATTATCCTCAATGGAGAAAGACTGAAAGCATTTCCACTGAATTTAGGAATAAGGCAAGGTTGTCCACTTTCACCACTCTTGTTCAATATAATCCTTGAAACCCTTGCCAGAGCTATCAAGCAAGACTAGGAAATCAAAGGAATTCATATAGGAAAAGAGGAAGTCAAGTTGTCTTCATTTGCTGATGACATGATTCTATACCTAGAAGACCCAATAAGCTCGATCAGAAAACTTCTAGAGCTTATAGGTGATTTCAGCAAAGTGGCTGGATATAACATCAATACCAATAAATCATCAGCTTTCCTTTACTCCAGCAACAAGTCTGTGGAAGAAGAAATCAGGAAATCTCTCCCATTCACCATCTCCTCCAAAAAAATAAAATACTTGGGATTAACCTTACAAAGGATATTAAGGACCTCTACAACAAAAGCTATCAAACACTAAAAAAACAAATTGCAGAAGACCTGAGTAGATGGAAAAACATTCCATGCTCACGGTTAGGCAGAATTAATATAATCAAAATGGCCACTCTACCCAAAGCCCTATACAGATTTAATGCAATCCCCATCAAGATACCAATGTTATTCTTCATGGATATAGAAAAAGCAATTCTCAAGTTCATTTGGAATAACAGAAGGCCCAGAATAGCCAAAACATTACTCTGCAGGAAGGAAGAAGTAGGGGTATCTCAATCCCTGAACCATTTCTTAACATTACAGTGATGCACATGTCCTCTGGAGAACACACCCATGTTCATTTTCTAACCCAGTGCCTACAGTGGTAATCTTAGATTATCAAAAAATGGGAAACAAATGATTTACTTTTAACAATTTAGAAAGATATGCAATCATTCATGGCTGAATATATGCATGTCATTATCTGTGCCCTTTTTTCAAACAGTGCTATGAACTCCAAATATAAAGAAAATGGAGGAGAAGAAAACAGCAAAAGTGATACAAAATAAAGAAAAAAACTGTCCATGAGTTTGGGAAAGATTGAAAGTGAATGAAGGAAATAAGAAAGTGGAGAAATAGAACACCAAATATCTGTACAGAGGAAAGTCAATGAAAAGTAAGATACTTTGTGTCACAGTGTCTAGAAAAAGTACTTTCACAAATGTACCAGAATTTTTAGATAGTCAAACTAAACTGAAAGTAAATAAGGAGATTTCCAATAAAGGAATTTGTTGATACCATGCATGGTGTAGTTTTACAACCAGTTTAACTATATTTTTTTCTTTCAACATCAGGAAAAAAATTATACCCTAGCCCAGTAGAAGCTTCATTCTGTAGGTGAACTGAGCCAGAGAGACCTCAGGCTCAGTAATACCATGTTCAGCAAAATGAATTAGGAAGATAAAGTACAGTGAAGAGACTTAAAGAAGAGACTTCCAGTTCCTTTCCTTTGCAAGGTTGCAAGAACATGAATGGTCAATACTCACCATCATCACTACTGCCCACCCTCCCACATCACTCATCATGGTCCCACCATAGCTTCCTCAAGCACATGGGTAGAGTGTTCACTGAGGAGTGAAACAGCTCCTGAAAACACACTTGCAACTCCCTTATTTGACTGTCATGAAATAAATTAATCTGACCTCTATCATACCATCTCATTCCACACACTAAAAGAAAAATGTGAAAATATTGTG
Organism: Aplodontia rufa; assembly: GCA_004027875.1. NCBI lineage: Eukaryota > Metazoa > Chordata > Mammalia > Rodentia > Aplodontiidae > Aplodontia > Aplodontia rufa. Next base: position 36,543 of record PVKS010004750.1, read on the forward strand.
AACTTTCCCCATAGAAATTTGACAATTGAGATAAATGAACCAATGTTTTTGAAAAAAAAATTATCATAATTCCAATCATGTGAAATAGATGATTTGAATAGCCTGATAAATATTAAAGAAATTGAATGTATTGTTTTAGAGGAAGAAAAGGTTTTTTGGTTCACAGTTTCAGAGGTTCTGTCAATGATTGCTCATCCCATTCCTTTGGGCTTTAGGTGAGAAGGAACACTATGGTGGAAGTGTGGAAGTGTGGCAGAGAAGGAAAGCTGCTCACCTTAAGGTGGCCAGGGAGCAGAGAAAGAGAGAGAGAGAGAGAGAGAGAAGGAAATTGAATTTGTAATTTTACAAATTCTACGAGTAAATCTTTGACATATACGCCCTCATTAGAGGATTCACCCCAAATTTTATTCAGAATTAACAGCAATTCTATACAAACTCTTTGTAAAAATAGAAAATGAAGAAATACTTCCAAATTAATGTTTTTAAGCTAGTATTGCCTTGAAATCAAAACCAGTAAAGGGTAAAAACAAAAACAGAAACAAATTTACTTGATCATAACAATCTGTGAAGAAAAGAAACTTGACATATTTGACACCCATTTATGTTAAAAACTCTCATTAAAAAGACAATTATTAAACACAACTTTCTCCATTGATTGTTTCCATCAGTATACACTCCCCCATCCTTCTCTCCTTTATGACTCTGGTAACCACTTATCTATTCTCTGTATGAATAGACATTCATATTCTGTATATTTAATAAAAATTTAAATGAATTGAATGCTTTCCTTCTAACTGAGAATAGGGAAAGACTATGCACAGTCATCACTATGATTTGGGATAGTGCTGGAAGTTCTAGCCGTTGCAATCAAACAAGAAAAAGAAATACAAGGCTCACACAACAGGGGCAAAAAAGAGCTAAAACTATCCCTTTTGTAAATGCATGATTATCAATTTAAAAAATCTCAAGAAACGTACTAGAACTAATAACTGAGATCAGAAATGTCACAAGATTGAAGATAAGTATACAATATTTAACTGTATTTCTATTTAGTAATTGTGAATACTCAGATACCAACATTAAAAGTATAATACCAGTTATAACTGCTTAAAATAATATGACAATTGTAAATAAAATATAATGAGCTTGTCTGAGGAAAACTATGAAATACTGATAAAAAAATCAAAAGATCAAAATCTTGTAAGGTTGTTCAAAAATAAAAAATAAAAATAAAAAAAATCAAAAGATCAATATAAATGAACTTACCATATTGATGGAGTGGAAAATAGTAAAAATTCTAGGTCTCTCCAAGTTTATATATAGCTAGCTCATTTTGTATATAAATCCTGGCAAGATTTTTATACACATGGACAAGATTATTCTAAATTATATCTGAGAAAGCAAAGAAGCTAAAAGTTCTAAATTAATTTTGGGGAAAAATAGAGTGGGAGGAATCAATCTATCAAATTACAGCAATTCTTATATAGCTATAATAATTAAGAATATGTGGCATTGGCAGTGGCTATAGACACACAGATCAATTAAGTAAAGTTTTTATAAATATAAACTGCCAAGTCTTATACTTTAATATAACATAAAATTTTACTTCAATAAAGAATGTACTTAAATAGAAAATGATAAACTATAAAACTTTTAGACCACACATAAAAGAAAATCTTCAAATTACTTAGGAAATATTTCTAGGATTTGACCCCCCCAAAATATTATCCACATAAAAGTAAAACTAGGAAATTAATTTTTTGAACAGTGAAGGAATCTTATTGAAAAGTATAAAAATGCAAGATAAAGAGTGGATGAAAATATTTACCAACTACATATCTGACAAAAAGCTAGTATCTAGAATACATAAGGAATTTTCAAAAATCAATAACAAAAATTATAATTAAGAAATGAGCAACAATGTGGACAGGCAACTCATTGAAGAAGATATACAGCAAGACATGGAAATTGTTCAACACCATTCACCATTAGGGAGATGTAAATTCAAACTATATAAAAAATTTTATACACCCATCAGAATGGCTAGAACTTTAATTTTAATTTTATTTTTATTTTATTCATTCAATATAGTCTTACATTAGGAGGGAATTGTTGCCAGAGAATCGTGAACACATACATAATGACAGAGCAAGCCGAGGCTGATGCCAGTCCATGGTCTCTCCCCTTTGGAATCCCCCCAATCCCATGTTTCCCCCTACTTTACTCCCATGTTAGTTGGACTTCTCCTGGAAGTTGAATGTTCCCCACTGGGTTGATAACCCCCCTACTCCCACCCTCCACCTGCCTTGATGACCCTCCTATCCCCCACCCCGCTCCCCTCCCTTCATCCCCCAGCATCATAGACAAGGTTCCCCTTGCTCATGTAATAATTTACCCATGTTGAGGTTATTATTAGCTTAGCCAACTTACAGTCCATTTCCGGCTGTATTCTAGCTTCCACAATGACAAAAAACATTTGGCCCTTGAGTCTCTGAGTTTGGGATATTTCACTTAGCATAATTTTTTCCATCTCCATCCATTTGGCTGCAAATGCCATGATATCATTCTCTCTGATGGCAGAGAGAAGAACGGTGAAAGACTAATCAGAATGCAGAGAAATTGGATCGCTTAACACGATTGGTAAGAATGTAAAGTGGAAAACTCTTGAACCGTTTGCTAAAAATTGAATAAGAATAACAAATAAATTAAAAATTAAATATGCCTGTGGTACATTTATACCATGGAATATTACACAGCAATTAGAAACAATGATATTGCAGCCTTCGAGGGTAAATGGATGGCTAAGGAAGAGATCATGATGAGTAAAATCAGCTTAACCCAGAGATCTAAGGGTCGATTGTCGCCACTCATCTGTGGAGGTGGGGTCTAGACCCTGGACAATGAGAAAGTTGGTCTAGTAGCATGAGTTAAACCCAGATAAGATGTAATGCTTTACAATCTAATACTTTTTTTAGAGTTATAATGGGAAGGAGAAGGGAGGGATAAAGGAGGGTAATTGGGGGGGCACTCCTGGGGATAATTGCAATATCCAGAATGTATACATATTTTATACACATTTTATATTATTTTGTTAAAATCTTGTAAGGTTGCTCAAAATAAAAAAAAATTTTAAAAAATCTCAAAAAAAATTAAATATTCCATTACCATATGACTGAGCAATTTTACTCATAAACCTTTATCTCAGAGATAATGAAATTCACACAAGAGGTTCACACAAAAATTACAAAAATGTTCATAATTGCTTTATTTGCAATATCCCTAAACTAGAAAAAAAATCTCTGATGAGTAAAGGGTTAAACTGGGATATATCCATGGATACCATGAAATACTACTCAGCAATAAAAGTAAGTAAATTGCTGATAGACGTGACAGTTTGGGTAAAGCCTCAGTTAATTATTCTGAGAAAAAATCCAATCCTAGAAGGTTGTATATTCCAAGTTTCCACTCATGTAACACTTTTGAAAATATGAAATTATAGAAATGGAAAACTGATTAGTGGTTGCTGCAGGGTAAGGAGGGAGTGATGTTTGGGGGGAAGTCTCTGTGGCCATATAAGAGTGACAGAAATGATTAGAAAGTTTTGGATCTTGAATTATCAATGTCAAGCTTTTGATTTTGAGATTGTATTGTAGTTTTGCAACCAATTACCATTTGGAGTAAGTAGGTAAAGGTTACACGGTCTCAGATTCATTTTTTACAATTGCAAGTAATCCAAAATTATCTCAAAATGCAAGTTTAACTATAAAAAGTAAATAGTGTGATCATAAAATGAATATCTTGGGCCTGGATTGGTGGCTCACAGGTTACGGTGCTTGCCTGGCATGCTTAAGGACGTGGCTTCATATCCTAATGCCACATACACAACAGAGCAGCAAAAGTCACATGAAAAACTAAGATAGAAGATTAATTCTCTCTTTCCGCTCTCTCACTGTCACTCTGCCTTTTTAAGAATAAAAATAAATAAAATGAATATCTTACAGGGAAAAAAAGATTTACTTCCTATTTGCTTTATAAATTTCAGTGTTTCTAGCCAGGCACAGTGGCACACACCTGTAATCCCAGCAATTTGGGAGGCTGAGACAGGATGATCACAAGTTCATAGCCAGCCTCAGCAGCTTAACAGGGCCCTACGCAATGTATCAAGATTCTGTCTCCAAATAAAATATAAAAAGTGCTGGGGATGTAGCTCAGTGGTTAAGCACCCAGTTACTCTGTGTAATAGAATACTTCCAAATAGTGTTTTTTAGTCTATACTTGATGGATGGAGCTATAAATTAAACATGCATTTTAATGAACAAGTTTCAGGAAATCGGAAGTATTTCTATCGAAATATTTCCAACCTCACTGGGCTAAGTGCTGTCCATTTTGACTGAATATAAAAATTCAAGTCCTGGGTCACACATTTAATCATATATTAAGAATAAATAGTTGGGGCTGGAGTGGTGACTCAGTGGGTACAATGCTTGCCTGTCATGCACAAGTACATAGGTTCGAACCGTAGCACCACATACACAACGAAGTGTCAGCACAATGAAAGCCACATGAAAAAAAAAAACTAAATAAAATTTATTCTCTTTCTCTTTATCTCCCTCACTGTCCCTCTTTCTTAAAAAAGAACAGTAGATGTTCAGGATTAGCAGCTCCTCTCGTCTTTTCTCAGTTGCTCCTATCTGGTGCTAAGCTTAACATTATTTTCAAAGTCAGCTCTTTTTCACCTGAGATTTCTTCTTAAGGGTATCAGCATAGGAGGATTTATCTCCTATCATCACTTCATTTTACACTATTTCTCTTAACACTATTGTCACTTGGCTCTTTAGATAGAGCTAATCTGCTCCCAACCTAACAGCTGGAAATTTTTCTCGAGTACGAAAAAGGGAAAAGAGAATTGGATACAGTCAGCCCTACTTATTTCTATTCCCACAAATTTTATAAAGTGGAGTGCTGGCTTTTTTGGTTTTGTTTGCCTTTGTCTTTTTTTTTAATGATCCTTCAAATTCATGCTTTTTTGCGTACAAAATGTAATCACCCCATCCCAACAGTCCAAAATTCTTAACCCATTCCAATATCAACCCCATGTCCACAACATCAGCTAATCAATGAGGATGCACAAGGGTGAGCCTCAAGGTGACATTCATCCTGAGCCAAAATTCCTTTCCAGCTGTGAACCCAAGGAGCCAGAAAAATTATCTTCTTCCAAATCAGAATGGTAGGACATCCTGAGGAAAGGTCCCAAGTCAGTCTGAAGCTCAGAAGGGAAAATGCTTTTACATTGTACCTTGATCTGATGCTCAGTGCCCTAGATCCCCGAGTGCCAACCCAGTCCTCTCAGCTACAGATGGAGAGTATCCTGCCCACTAACGCAGAGGACGAAACCGCTGGAAGGGCACATAAGCAAAGGTGTGTCCCGTGACCCTGTCACCAGTGCCGTGCATTTGGGACATCAAGGATGGGAAAACAACACCACTGCCAGTTCTCGTTACTCCCAGCACACTCTTTACCATGACAATCTTGAGACTGCATAAGATACAAGCAGAATCCAAAAGAATTTGGAAATGTGGCCAATTCTTCCATATGTAGAATATTTACAGACGACTTCAAAGATGAGGCACATTATGAATGCTATTTAAAGTCCTTTTAGCTCTCAGGAATAACAATATTGTTGCTTCTCATCCTGAGCATGTGAAAACCTCTTGAAGCTGTTTCTAGTGAGGAATCAGAACCAGAAAAAATAAGAAGGGGGCTGTTAGGGCATTTGCCTGAGGAGGCTGGGAGGGCATCTTCAAAGGTTTTTGGTCCTCAGACCCTCAAAGAGGAGATGGTTTTCCGCAGCACAGTCTAGTTTTCTGTTGTAAATATTTCCTGCAAAGGATCACGAGGTTAAACACAGAAGGTGGATTGTTGTCTTTCAGAGGACATTGCCACCCCTAGGCGGGGCATTCCCTGCATGGTTCCTAAGCTGGCAGAATGCTTTCTACCAAGAAGAAACACTCAACCTGTGCCCGGTGGGACATTCTGGTCTCACTGCTTTGCTGCCTCCTCCTTTCATCAGAGGTTGTTTGCTTTTTGGCTCAGCTCCAGGACTTAAGGACCATTGATCACCAGTGAGGGGAGGCTCTCGATAGGCAGCCAAGGCCAGGCAGAGGTTTTCACGGATGATTTGGTTTTGAACTACAACTTATGAATGAAAAAAAAAAAAAAGAAGAAAAAAAAAGCACTTCCACTTCATCTGCCCTTTCATCTGTGAGTGGGAAGTTGAGCAAGAATAAAAAGGGCAATTAAAAAATGCAATGAAAGCTAAAATACATATCTAGAAGAAAGTGATGTCTCTAACACGGGGCTTATTGAACACGGCTCCACCCTCGCTCTCTAGCCTTATGTGCGGTTGCTCAACCTGGAAACTTCACATCCAACAGCACAAAAGTATTTGCAGGTTGCTGGGAGATGCTTTACTATTTAAAACCTGTGTCTTTACACAAACTATTTCCTCTGAATGGATATTCTTCTACCTTCCACTCAGGTCTCATTATAGCTGCAAAACTTTATTAGAAAAAAAAAAGACTAATTTCTCCTTTCCCATTCTCCCATGCTGCCCTGCAGGAGTCTCCCTTGCCTCTATGTGTCCCACAGGTGTGTGAAGACCCTAGGAATTCAGATGCAGCCTGCCTGCTTTTCTGTTTATCAATTATATTGGAAGATTTTAAGATGATCTTGTTAACCAGGAAAAAAATACATACTATTTTATAGCATTCTTAAATTTTTCTCTTTTTTTTCCAAAGAGAGAAGTACAGTGAGAGAGACAGAAAGAATCAATTTTTATTGAGTTTTTCACATGGATTTCGTTGTTCTGACACTTAGTTGTGTATGTAGGTGCCGGGGTTTGAACTCACATACTTGCGCATGCCAGGCAAGTGCTGTAGCTGCAGAGCCACCGCTCCAGCCCCTGAAAATTTTCTTAAAGTATTACACAAGAGTCCTTAAAAAATTTTTATTCTTGTGACTTCTGTTATAGAGTCTGGCTTCAGACTCCTTGAGGGAGGCAATCTTTCTCTTCAGTTTTGCAGAAAAAACTGAAGACACGGTGGTGGGAGGTATGTGATTGTCTGCCTCCCCTTACATGGTATTCTTCCTTTCTTGTTTGTGATACTGGGAGTGCCAGGGAAAGGTATGTAAATGCTAGTAAAAGTAAGCAGAGTTGGGCTGGAGTGGAGACTCAGCAGTAGAGTACTTGCCTGGCATGTGCCAGGACTGGGGTTTGATCCCCAGAACCACACACACAACTACATGGAGGGCAAACAAAACCCAGGAAAAAATAGAAAAATCAACTCTCTCTTTTTCTTTTAAGGGAAAAAAAAGCCGCCAGTGTTATTCCATGCACTTAGCTTCTCTCATGTACAACGGAACCCAGGAAGTGTCTTTCAAATTACAAAATGAAGTATAAAGCACTCATTATGCATAGTAAAAAATCATGACATCAGATCATTTTGTTAATAAACCTGTTCTGTCCTGAATGTGCCTGTAGCACCAGGATAAGAACAGATAAAGCTGGCTTATGCAACCGTCTATCACAAAGAAATCTCCATTATTCAATATTTCATGGGCACTGATCTCCATAATGCAGACAACAGAATAACTTGTGAAGCGTTAGAGAGAGGTCAGATTTGATTAGATCTTATTTGTAAACTCAAGGCTGGACATGGACTTAGAAATCACCTGGTCCTAGATGGAAAGTGTGTGTACGGATGAGGACACTGTTAACTTCCCGAGACTCCCACAGGCATCGTTGTTCAGTCCAGAGCCTCTCTTACACTGAGCCTAGCTACAGATACAAAACACTCTTAACCCATTGTGTAGCCATGCACAACTAATCAAGTCTTCTTACAAAGATTTAGTCTATCTTTGATTGAGTTCAAGCTTAAGTCCAACAAATTAATGTCATCAGTAATATTCTGGACAAGAGGACACACAGCTTCTGGCTAAGACCCCTACGATGAGCCCCATTCCCTAAGTAGTTCATTTATCATATTTTTATTATGTAACCAGAAATGAGTATGCATTTTGTTAATAATGCTAGACCCTAAGCATTTTAATCATTACAGCACAGGCAGATAGGAATTACTAACCCCAGTCTGAAAATGAGAAAGATAGAAAATAAGAGAGAGGCGTAGAGCAGCAGTACATGTTTGGTCTGGTTGGTGTTTCCAAAAGTAACTTGAGTCAACATTTAAAAACCAGGAGATTTTGCATAAAAAATGGAGTTCCACCACTTTTTATTTGAAAGTAAGAATAAACCTGTTTTTCCACGTTGAGATGATTAGCTAATGCTTCATAGAAATGGGACCCCTTAGCACACTTGGTAGATTTCTACAATCCCCACAATTCACTAGGCTGCATTTGCTTTCCTACCTGCTTCACTCATGTGACCTGTGAGTCCCTTGTAAGCATTGATTTGACTTTGACTTCTCTAAATTTCCCAAAACTATTACGGCTTCTCTTACACTTTTCTCTGACTCAAATGCCTTCCCCTTCTATTTTCAAATTGCTAAAGCAATAAAAAGGTAGTGGGGTGCAGGGAGGCTAGGATTTTGGAGATGGGAGAACTTTGGAGAGTTTATCTCATCCCCACAGCCATCAGAATTCTGGGGCATTTGTGGGTTATTTAAATAAACCAGGTTTACACCTGCAAAGGATTGCTGATAGAAGCCAGAAAAATCAGCAAACTTTCTGGTGTAGATTTGGGTGATCCTGTTGACTAGGTGTTTCCCACTTTGATCTGATTTCCTGTTCCCAAGCATATGACCTACTGGACCCACATGTCAGCTTGCCACCTAAGGACAGCTCCACAGGTGAATGTCATACTGGATCTCAATAAAGTTTCGTTGCCTTTATCACAGTGTTTTAATAAATTTACTTACTTTCCTTTGTTGTAATATTTTTGTAGTTTTCTCCAGGGCCTGTCTTATTTCTTTTCTTTTTCTTTTTTGGTACCAGAGCTTGAACACAGGGGTGCTTAGCCACTGAGTCACATCCCCAGCCCATTTTTTATTTTGAGACAAGGTCTTGCTATGTTGCTGAGGTCCTTGCTAAATTGCTGAGGCCGGCTTTGAACTTGTGATCCTCCTGCCTCAGCCTCCTGAACCACTGGGATTACAGGAGAGCACCGCCATGCCAATTTCTTGACATATAGTCAGATCAGAGAAAATTTTTGTCAGGTTATTCTGCAGCATCCTTTTTTTTTATTGTTTTTGAGAGAGAGAGAGAGAAAGACAGAGTCAACTTTGTTTAGTTTTTCATGCAGCCTTCATTGCTCCGAGACTTCGCTGTGTATGTGGTGCTGGGGTTTGAACCCACATACTTGCACATGCCAGGCAAGCACTGCAACCACTGAGCCACTGCTCCAGCCCTTCCTTTTATTTTTTGTTATGGGCTGGATCATAAACGACCCCAAAGCCCAATGTGTTGAAGGCTTGCATGCCAGTCTGTGGTACTTTTGGCAGGTGGTGGAAACTTTAGGAGGTAATGGCCGAGTGGGAGAAAGTTATGCCCTTGAAGGAGGTGGGGTCCCAGTCCTTTTCTCTCCCCCTCCTTGCTTCCTGGTCACCCAGACATGAACCACTTTGCTCCTTGTACCCCAGCCATGGTGTGCTGCCTCAACACAGGCCCAGAAACAGCACAGCTAATCATGGGCTGAAATATGAAATCATGAGCCAAATAATTATTGGCTCTTTATAAGTTCATTAACTTGGGTATTTTGTCACAGAGAAGAAAGCTGACTCACACTTTGCTCTGTTCCTTTATCTCTCCCTTCACGGTCTCTTGTAAATATTATGTCACAATCTACCCCCAAACCACCAAGAGGTAGGTGGAAAACGTTATTCCCACTTCACTGATGGAAAATATGAGGTACAGCATACCCCAAGTGACTCACTTGGTATCTTTCGTAGATTCAAGTGAAAAGAAAACATGGGAAAGAGTTTATCAACCAGTATTTGTAAATAATATGTCTCTGAGAGGCAGAGAAGCAGAATGGAGTGACTGTGGGTTTGAAACAAATTTCAGACCCTGTCTTGATTAGTTACTGTCCTCTGCGGCAGGCACTCTCCTTGATTTTGTGGGGTACCAAGCTTCAGTGATTTTCTAGAGCATTGTCATTTAGGCTTAGAAGAATGACTCCAAGCATTGTCAGTAAGTACATCTTTGAGTTGAACATTCATATCTTCTTCCAGACCAGATTCAGCGGGAAGCATGTTCTCCAAGGTGGACCAGTTGGAAAATGGTGGGGCTGTATCTCCACACGGATCCTTTGATTTCAAAGCCAAGGCGTATGCTCTGATGACAGTGCCTCTGGGATAGTAAGAATGTCTTTAGTGAGGACCTGGTTTTCTCTGAGCTTGGTAGGTTCTGATATGTGTGCTCATAAAGCAGTCCTATTCCCCTGTGCTGAACCTCAAAGTTGAATGAGATGGTTATCACCTCACTTTTGATGAGTTTCTCCTGTTTCCAAAGCACTTGAAAGGCTTTGTATAAGAAGAGACAACATAGAAGATAGTTACTGAAGCCCAGTTCTGCCTAATTAGAGCCATGATTTTGGCAAAGATTCATCTTCTAAGGTTAAAATACACTTAGCAAGTGTCAGTATTGAATATTAAGCACCAGAGTGTTAGAAAGATCTGTGTTCTGCGTACTCTGTACTATTAAGTAACTGCCTTGATACTCAAATTTCTCACTTACGAAAGGACCATCATAGATTGAAAAACCTTGCTATGAAGATTAATTGGGAGCTCAAGTGCAATGTTCCTACTGCAGTATCTAGGATGGGAAGAGAGAAGCTTAATTTCCTTTCCTCTGCACTGAAGTTCTAATGAGATGAAAAGAGTCCCCCATGTTCATTGACTCCAGTCATGGAGCAGATAGAAAGTCTCTGGGCACCCTTGAAGAATTTCCCACACAGTTTGGGGAGGAAGTGGGAATCCCCTACTGCATATCTGAGTACAGGCATCAATGCAGAGAAGTTCCATGGACTGCTTGAGGAACACATCATTTCCATGATTTCCCCTGCACCCTCTCAAACTGCCTGGCCCATTCTATCCAGTGTGTCAGACCCTCTGCGGGTCTACACTAGAGTCTTCGGAAGGAAAGAAGGTAAGCTACTTTATCTAACAACTGCAAGTCTTGACTTCACAGCCAGGCCGAGCTGAGCTGATTCATAAAGGTGTCCCAAGGTTGACGAACAGCCAATGTCAATGGTGAAAGTCCCCTGGTTTGGCCTAAGTTCTGAATAATCAGCTGTGGCGCCAGCTGAAAAGGACAAACAGAGCCGTGTTGCTTTGAACAAGCCACATCTCAGGCGTAGCTAGACTAGAGATGCAGATTTAGAAAATTTACCTTTGTTTACCTTTGCTCTGGTTTTACACTGGACCAACAAAGAAGAGCGAAGAGCATGTCAAGGAAACCAAAGTCCCAGTGAGTGGACACACAGCTCTCAAGGCCACACTCCTTGCTCAGAGCTATTTCTTGAGTTCATAACTGAGCAGTGCACCCCGAGTCAGGTCATCTCGGGACTGTCTCTCGCCCTTCTGATGCCAACAGCCTCGACTCTCAAGGGTTCCCACTGTGGGCATAATAAGGACTTTTGATCTGCTCAGTCTTCTGAGTATATTCCTTGCCTGAGTATATTCCATCAGTTCTTGATGGAACAGTTCGGGTCAACACCTTCTAGAACTGCTAGCTTGGTTTACTTGGTTTGTGCAAGGTACTCTTTGGCACCATCCAGCGACCTCTGTAGCCAGATGGCTGGAGTTCAAGATCTCAACCCCACAACTTGAACCAGAAGGTAGTCAATTAATTTAAATTTTAATGATGAACTGCACAGAAAAAGGAAGTGGTCTTCTCCAAATTAACTTTGCCTCTTCACCTTAAACCTCTAGAAGTTGCCCAAGGTTTTGATGGGAGAAATTAAAATCCATGACTTGGTCTGTGCCCCAGCACCAGGTGGACATGACTGGACCCCACCTCATTTCCTCTGTGTGCTTCCTGCTCACCTGTACCAGCCTCTCTAGTAGCAAAGGATTCATTGCACATCTCTTTTCAGTGAGTTCTTCTCCTTCTTTGTTCCCTAACAAACTCTGTTCTGTTTTCAGACATGAAGTTTAGAGTTCTGTTTGCTTTGCTTTGCTTGCAATCTCTCATCTATTCCTTGGAAAAACACGATAGAGTAAATGACTAGATTAAAAATGACATTACACTAGACCAATGTTCCTGCCACAGGGGAGGTCATCAAGGGAAAATGTGACTTTCATTCCATCATTAATATAATTCACCCAAAGAATAGAACATGACTTGAAAACAAAGAAGTAATAGGTTGGCATGAATTTTCTTTTTAAATGACTCATTTTACACTTCCTGACTTGTTAAAAAAAAAAAGGCTACTGAAAATGACCAAAAACTTGATAGAAAATGCTGGTTATTTTTCACATTTCTGACTTTTTTCAGGATGAATAGTTTATATAACCCAGTCACATGGGTGAACTGTTTTGCATTGTTTTCCTGCATGCATTTCCATCTTTTTTTTCTTTTTTTTTTTAAGAGAGAGGGACAGTGAGAGAAAGAGAGAATCAATTTTTATTTAGTTTTTAATGTGGCTTTCATTGCTCCGATACTTTATTATATTCCTGGTTATGGGGTTCGAACCTGCGTCCTTGCACATGCCAGGCAAGTGCTGTAACTGCTAAGTCTCCACTCCAGCCCCTATTTCCATCTTTTATTTTAACAGCTTTATTGATGTATAAATTACATGCCACAAAATCCACCTGTTTAAGATGAATAACTAGACTGGTCTTCAGCTTGGCAATCCTCATGTCTCAGCCTCCCAAGTTCCTGAGTTACGGGTATGGGCCACCACACCTGGCACAACTAACGATATTTGAGTACATATACAAAGTTTTGCAACTCTCCTCATAATCTAATTTTAATATGATCATTATTTCAGAAAGATATGTCACAGGCTATATTTTACATTAATTTTCTCACACAGTCATATCTTTCCTACAGAGCACTGATCTCATTTGTAAATACATATTTATTAATGTTGTTGTTTAGCTACTATTTCTTACCTTAGAGCACAAGCATGACAAGAGAATGTTTCTTTCTGTCACTTTCTGTCACTAATGCGAGAATATAGAGAAGCCTTATAAGAGCTGCAGGATTAGATCCATGTTAACCTCTACCAGAAAGAAGGAAAATTCACATCAACAGAAGCAGCAACACAGTGCAAACGAGAGTGCTCTCTAAACTGAAGTACATGAGCATATCAGATGCTATTTAATAAATATTTGCTGTTCCAGGAAACATCCAGATTAGAGAGACATGAATTTTGAAGTGTACAAGCAACTGGGTGCTAGTGCAGCTTTCTTCCTCTTCCTAAGAAGAGATCCTTTGTGACTCTATAACTACTTTGAAATGAGGGTATGTGAGCAGAGGTGAGGTAGGTGCCCTCCTTCCAAGCCCGGGCCTTAAAATGTTCCAAAGATCCTCAATCCATGCTCTTTCCTTGTCCTCATGGCAAAGCCAAAGGACCTGAATATGGTTGTGACATGATTAAGGACTCGTGGACCCATCTGATTGAGGAAAGCTTTCTAAGAAAGCAATCCCATCTATCAAACTCTAACATGAGCACAGATTCAAATGTTTGTTACACTGATTTGATTTCAGAATGTTGGCCACCTAGCTTCAAATAAAATTTAATACTATGAAGTAGGATGCCATCATCACAAAAAGCTAAAATAAATGGCATTGCTTAAACATTAGGAAATGGGCATCAGCCAGCTGACGCAGGCTGAAAAGACAGGTCTCCGTCTTAGGCAGTTGCAAGAAATTTGGTTTTATTCCCACCTGTAGTCACTTGGGATATTAACCAACAGCTCTAACAAAAAGGTTTGGAAAGAGCCTTTGTTTTGTGTGTTGGCTCCTGGTGGATGCCTTTGGCAAGGTATTATTAGATAAGAGTTCAAGGAGAATTAGATACTTTGTAGGAAGAAATGAAGGAGGAGAAAGTCCAGAAATTCAAATGTTTTATCAGGCTTGGAAAAGTTAACAGACTCTAAAACCCCCACAAGTAATATACAAGATTTTTTAAGGCTTTGATGTTCTAAGTATAGGAAAAACTCCTCAGTTGGAAGAACTGACTCAGAACGATGATAAATTATGATTCAATCAATCCTACTAAATTCTGATCACCTCAAAGTAGCTTGAGTTAAGGCAGAGAGGTAGGAATGTGAAAAGGCAAAGAAATAATTCAGGTCTGAGAACTATATCTAGGAAATGATGTAAGGTATGGCTGTTGCACCAGAAATTGACTGGGAAGTATAGAGATGAGAATCCATGAAGGTGTTGAAAGAACTGCATTTTGCAAAAAAATCACACACTCATTCCAAAAGTCGATGGCTCTTTGAGACATAAAGCAGCCTCTGGGAACCTGATCTATTTCAAGTAGGACACAAGTCCAGTTCCCTAACAGTGGTAGAATCTCCATTTTCCTTATTTTATAAGGTTCGTAGAAAACTAAACCCAGGTCTGAGATTTTAAAAATCTTACTTGGAGAGACTGGAGCAGTGGCTCAGTGGTAATTGAGCTTGCCTGGCATACACAAGGACCGGGTTCAAACCCCAGCACCACATACACAATGAAGTGTTGGAGAAAAAAAAACTAAATAAAAACTGAATAAAAATTCTCTCTCTCTCTCTATCATCTCTCTCTCTCTCTCATCTCTCTCTCTCTCTTCCCTCCCTCTGTCTTTCCAAAAAAAGAAAAACAAAGCCTGCCTTGGAAAATGTCATTGGAAACATAACCTCTAAAGTGAGGGAAGCAGGATTGGGCAGTGGGAAACGTTGAACTAGCACAGTGGTTACAGCAAAGGTCTAGGTCAATCCCAAAGGAGCTTTCAGAGTTGCCCCATTTGAGGCAAAAGGGCTATAAATTCACAGCCCACATTAATCATGAAATGCAAGGTGCCATAGATGGGTCATAGCATCCAGTCAGGGAGCTTCCGTCTGAGGACAATTCCTGGCAGGAACTCAGCTGTGAACCTTCAGCAGCCAGAACCCGTGGCAGCTTGGCGAAAGTGCCTTGGTCCTGAAGGGAGATCTGGTCGGGGGGATACAGTGGTCACTATAACTAATGATTTCTCCATCCAGTAGTCTCCTTTAAAGATGAGAGTATATACCACGAGCACCCATCCCTGTCCTATTATGTAATGGGGGTGGTAGCCAGGGAGGGGATTCAGGAAATTGGGACAGACAGTTAACTAATCTTCCTGGTCCATCAAACCATGAGTGCACACATCTGGATCTAGTGGAGAGGCCTGCATCTCATCTGGAGATCTAGTTTCATTGGTCAGGACAATACGTTGTGCCCCGTGGGATGGAGGAAAACATATTTCACATTTAAGAGGAATCAAGAAATGGATTGTAGGAGATCATCAGGAGCTATCAGAGACTGACTTTATCCTTTCTAATCCAATTTCTTCTTCATGGGAACACAGGAAAATCTCATTTCCACCTTCCTTTTCACTTAGTCTGTGTTTGGTTATGGCCAACAGAGTGTGGAGATGAAAAAGAAGTTTCTTGCAGGCATGGTGCTGAAAATCTGCCTCAAAAACCTTGGTTTTGCCTCTCCTTCCATCCAAGAAACAGGAGGTAAAAGACCCCAAATTGGTAGAGCTACACTCTATGATTGAGCCAAATTATACAAGGCACTGGAATATTGAAATTACTCACTGAAGCAAAGTCCCCCAACCTGCGATGGACTGTGATGTGCAAATAACTAAAACACTATTAGTTAAACCCCAGATCTCAGGGATTGTGTTAGCTAGGAGAAGAAATGATTAACCTGAATTATACAGGAAATGCAATTTTATGTGTATTCCTGAGGGTAGTAAAGTTTACTCAGAAAAGACACGAAAAGGCAGCATTTTCCAATTTCAAAGAACATATTCAAGCCACAGAGAAAAAACTACAGTGTCTGAAGATGCTTCTTACACTTCAGTGGTGATAAAGAGGTGTAAGCTTGGGGCTGGAGCGGTGGCTCAGCAGTTAGGGCTCTTGCCTGGCAAGTGCGAGGATGCAAGTTCAGACCCCAGCACCACGAGAGTTCAGACCCTAGCACCACCTATGCAGCGAAGTGTCTGAGGAATGAAAGTCACATGAAACACTAAATAAAGAATGCTTCTTTCTCTCTCTCTCTCTCTCTCTCTCTCTGTCCCCTCTTTCCTTTAAAAAAAAAAAAAAGAGGTGTAAGCTTCAGCATTTTCAGAAGCTGGTTTTTTAAACAGGGAAAACCAGCGTTCTCTAGGTTTCTTAGGGTTTTAATGTACTGATGCACACTGATACCCCTGCCCTGCACACCCACCCCTACCGCCCACCACCAGGACACTCCCACAGGCTTCCAGTCCCCTGAGAAATCACATAAAAGCTTCTCTAATGTCCTCCCCCTATCCTCTGGTCAGGGAAAAATCCCAAATCTCAACTATAGCAGCTTTCCTCGAAAAAACAGCATAGAAAACATCTTTATAGGCCATAAAGTTGTTTTGATTGCTTCCACTACCAGAGAAGGGAGATAAAGGGAATGAGTAAGGGGAGTGTTAAGAAGATTAAAAAAAAAAAAAAGACTGGGGCTCATTCCCCCTCCCTCGGTTTAGCAGAGAGCTCCCAGGCACCTTTGGAGGCAGAGTAAGCTTTCCTCCTGAACTACAGCTTGATGCTGATGAAGCGCAGTGAAGACAAGCTTCCCAGGCTCTGGCTAAGTGGCAGTGTCCCTAAGACGGGTGCCAAGTTAGAACTGCGCAGCTAATCGTCAGCATCGTCATTCATACCCTGGAAGTTTACACTATATTAGAGCAAAATGGGTGTTCAAAATGATCTCTTCTGCTCAGAGGCCTGGAAACAGGAGAAAGACATTGTTTCTCTGCTTTCAAAAATCAATTGCTCAGAGAAGAAAAAAACAGCAGATTAAAATTTTATGCCATAATTTTGCAATTGATCTTACCACAGAGGGCATAGTACAAATTTGTTTTCCAACCACTGTGGGGGGAAAAGATGTATCTTGAAAGGGGGTATTTTTAGCATAATAAGTAATTGTGTAGTTAAATATAGATTTTGTTTCACTTTCTTCCAACTGTGAATGTGATTGTGTTCATATGCTCGGGAAATCTGCATATAATGTATGCTATTTGTATCACAGCCAAATTACTTGAATTCAAGCTCAAACTGCTCACTTAAAGGGGATTAAAGCCCACTGAGATAAATATATTTATCTTTCCTTTCTTAAGGCCAAAATCAAGAAGCCTACCTTCCCTTATTCCCAGATTTGCCATCTTGCAAATTTGCCAATAATTATCAGGTTCTCATTGCAAGGAAACTCAGCAGCTGGATAAGCAGCAATAAGTGTGGTCTGCAGCTTAGGAGCAAAGAGGAGATAAATCCAAAAATGTTTCCTACTATCTACAATGTTCCAAAATAAGTTCAGTTAAAAAAAACAAGAAAAAAAGTAAGCAAAGCCATCTTTATGAAACTACAAAATGTCAGTGGTAGAAAAGTCCTTAAGAGGGCTGGAGCGGTGGTTAAGGTGCTTGCCTGGCATGCACGAGGACCCGAGTTCAAACCCCAGCACCACATACACAACTAAGTGTTGGAGCAACGAAGGCCTGAAGAAAAAAACTAGATAAAGTTGTTTCTTTCTCTCTCTCTCTTTAAAAAAAAAAAGTCCTTAAGATGTGTTTTGTTTATTTGTTGTGGTACTAGAGATCAAACCCAAGGCTGAACACAAGCTAGGCAAAGTCTCCGCCACTGATTTTTTTTAATCGAAATATTATTCACTTACCATAAAATTTATAATTTTAATGTATGCAATGCATGTAGTTGTGAACTAACTTGTTGCCCCCGAATATTTTCTGTTCTGCCTATTAATATCACTTCTCATTCCCTCCTCCCTCCAGCCTCTGAAAAGCTCTTGTCTTTCTCTGTATGGATTTGCCTTTCTAGATCTTTCATATAAATGCCGTCAAACTGTGTGTTAGCTTTGCATTACTGTGACAAAATGCCTCAGAAAGCAACTTATAAGAAAGAAAGGTTTATTTTGGGTCATGGTTTCAGAGTTTTCAGGTCATGATCATCTGAGTCTGCACCCCGCAACACACACACACACACACACCCCACCGTCACTTTGGGTCTGAGGCAGGGTTGGCACATCATGGCAGGAGCATTTAGAGGAGCAGAGCTGTTGACCTCTTGGTGGCCAGGCAACCAGAACAGGGAGCTTGCTTTGGTAACAAAGACCCTCCTCATAAAATTCCTTACACTATGAATTCATAAACACACTAACATTCATGAAGTCAGAGCCTGATGACCCACTCACCTCCCGAAGCCACACGTTTGGGCACTACGCCTTAGGGAGCAGGCCTTCAGCACAAGAGCTTTGAGAGGTATTTAAGATTCAAGCCAGCATACAGTAGGCATTCGTTCCTGTGTGGCTTCATTCAGCTCCCACCAGGAGCGTCTCTTCATGGATCAGGTAGCTGAGCCTGTGGAGGGGAAGACCGTAGGCGCTCACAGGATATTTTGGGGGGGTATACTCAGAACTAGAACTGTCCTTATAAGAGCTGGATTTAGCAGAGTCCTAGCTGTATGCTTGCTGGGAGCTCTAAACTCAAGGGAACTTTCAACCTCATTGGAAATGACACCAATTAAAAAAAAAAAAAAAGAAATGTGTTCGTGAGCCTTTTCCTCTGAGAATGCTGTGCAAGGTTGGAGAGTTTGGTAAGGCCCAAAGGGAACAAGAAGAGCCCAGAAGCTCACTGCACTGCAGGGTCACATCACAAGTCATTGTGCTTAAACTTATCTGTGAGTCTACATTGGCTGAAGCACAAGGCTTTTTTGAGGCTGAGTCTCCCAAAATAAACTCTGGACAAATACATGATAAATGCATTAATGAGAAAGCAAAGCATTAGACTATTGTCCTGCCCAAAGCCTCTGCACATCCACCAACCTCTCAAAATTAGACCCTGTATCTAACATCAAGCCGTCCCCGGTTTAAATGTGTACAACATTGATTTGGACGTGGGTAAAAACTCGTCCTCCCTGGAAGAGTCCCACATAAACTCAAATCCTGTCACCGTCTCACATCCTTGTCCCATGAAATTAGCGTACTTCCATCTTTACACACTTAAAGCCATGTTTAATTCTTTTTATTTTTATTTTATTTTTTAAATTTTTATTCCATAAACATGGTCTTACAACTTGGAGGGGTTCATTGTCAAATAGTCAAGAACAAAAATGTAATGACAGAACAGGCCAATATTGGTGCCAGACTATGGTTTCCCCGCTTTGGGATTCTCGTGGTTCCATGTTTCACGTAAGACCCAAGTTAATTGGACTTCTTGTGGAAGTCAGAGGTTCCCCTCAGGTTAGATTCCCCCATATTACCTTCCTCTGGTCACCTTGATGTCCTTCCTATTCCCTTACCCCCTCCCTACCTCCCTCCCTACATCCCCCAGGAACCTAAGCACAGTTCCCCATGATCATGTAAGAATTCACACATGATGAGGTAATTGTTAGGTTAGCCATCTAACATATTAATTCTGCATATATTCTAGCATCCACAAATGAAGGAAAACATTTGGCCCTCGAATCTCTGAGTTTGGGATACTTAAACTTAGCAAAATTTTTTCCATCTCCATCCACTTGGCTGCAAATGCCATAATATCATTTTCTCTAATAGTTGAATAGTATTCCATTGTATATATGCACCATAGTTTTTGGAACCATTCATCAAGTGAGGGGCATCTGGGTTGGTTCCATAATTTAGCTATAGTAAATTGAGCTGCTATAAACATGGATGAAGCTGTATCTCTATAGTAAGCCAATTCTAGCTCTTTTGGGAAGATACCCAGGAGTGGGATAGCTGGGTCAAAAGGCGGTTCCAGTCCTAAATTTTTGTGGAGTCTCCACACTGCTTTCCAGAGTGGCTGTACCAGTTTGCAGTCCCATCAGCAATGTGACAGTGTTCCTCTTTTCCCACAGCCCCTCCAGCACCTGTCATTGTTTGTATTCTTCATTTTTGCCACTCTGACCAAAGTGCTTAATTCTTCAGCTCCCTTTCTCCACCACAGATAACCCAAAATATCCATCCTATTGCAGCCCACATTGGCTTTCAAGACTACTCAATTACTTTATCTTCAGTCCCAGGAGTCGCTCTGTATCCCCACCCCAGGGCCCATTGTACAACCTCGACCTCTGCAGGGCTAATCTGGGATAGTGCTTTCCACCTGTGAGCACGTCCTTCTAGCTAATCCCTTCGTGAACTCCATGACTCCTGTCAGCCTCTAATCCAAACCCTAGTGATCTGCAAATCAGCCATTCTAACTCCTACTGTACAGCATTCATCAGAGATTTGCCCCTAAATTTCCAATTTATAAGCTCAGTTGCTAGACTAGTGAGAAAATATCAGTATACTTTAATGCTATGGATGTGAATCACCAGGCTTAGTAACCCAGGATTAACTACTTCTTACTAGGTATATGACATTAGCCACCAGCCGGGCCTTGGTTTATTTATCTGAAAAATGAGAAGAATAGAAACACACACCTTATGAAGTTGTTCTGCAGACTAAACGGCTTTATAAAGTGCTTACATAAATACTTGTCATGTGGAAATTATGTAAAAATAATTAGTATTATTTTATTTCCTCCATACATAAGTCATTCATATGTAACATTTATATAAAACTTGTATAGAAATACAAAAGATTTTTGCATGTTTTTTTTCCAAATTCTTGAAATATCATCTAAAATGAATAGTGCTATCTGGGAAACAAGAGTCTATCATCGAGCTATTACACTAAATAATCATTGAACACACTAAATTTTCTTTTGGGAGCTAAACATTTTTCTGTAGTCACCCTCACAATGTATACATTTGTGAGTGTAGTCTTTACAGAAAGGAAATATATAAAAAGTGGTCACAGATGCCAAATTAGTGGCTTCCAAATAAATGAGATGCCTATAAATGATTCTTCTCCCTAACGTTGATTAATTCTTCAGCTCAGCAGCACCTATTCATCTCCCTGAGTTGTCTGTGCTCTGAATAAAAAAAAAGAAAGAATTGCATTACTGCACAACGATGGGAAAAATGATGGTGTATATCATTAGCAAAGCTGGCCGGTTGCGGGCTGTGTCAACCCACTCTTGGGTTCTGCTCCTGTCTTTCTGAGTGTCTCAGGCTGAATCATCTCCGTTAAGTACTGCTCCCTCCTAAGAGGGCCATTGTATCCCAATCCATGTTCAAGTGCATGATCCAGGGGTCATGACCAGGCTGGAAGCATAGAAAGTACTGTACAATCCAGCCTCCCTTCATGTTCCCAGAGTCCCTGAAGCTGTCCCAATTTCAAATATCAACTTAATCTGTCTCCTATTTCCTGTGTCCATACTGTGTCCATTCTGAGAGAAGACCAATTTTTGTGTTCTTTAAATCGTTAGCATTCACCATCCAATTAATGCAGTAAAAACGTTTACTTTCTCGAGTACGTATGGTGAGTAAAGTCAAATGTCACTTTTCCCAAGGTATGCACTGGTCCTTTTTACGCATTGTCTCTCTGTTTGGAATGATCTCTTCTTCCTGTGCATTTAATGAGTCATCCTTTATAATCAGATGACCCTTTATCTGATGTGTCATCCTTGAGTACCTTCTCTCTGTGTCACAACATGTATTTCCTTAGAGAGGTCAAAGATTACTCCCATGGCTATTCCTACATTCTTTAAAATGACCACATTGACTATTTTTTTTTTACTTTTAAGTAATTTATTTACTTACAAGTCTGACTTGCTCAAAGAACATGAGTTACTCAAAGAAAACTAAGTAGTTCTCTAGTCATTATTCCCACAACCCAGTATAGTGCCTGCCACATAGTAGGTATGCAATGATTGGAAGGGCAGTGTATTTATTTGAACTGCATTGAGTTGAGTTTCATAAATAGTACATTATTTTGAAGGTTTTGTGGTGTAACTGATATGGTTAAATGAAAAAGGCAAATTACTATGGTGATTCAGTTCACTCTTCCTTTATAATTGCAAATTTATAAATGATTTTTACCATTATAAAGAATTTTTAAATATTATTAGGCATCTTCTCCTATTCATGATTCCTCCTCTACACAACTAGAAGTATCCATTTGTCTTCAGAAAGACTGAGGTTATAGAAAAGAAGGAAATGTAGTTAATAATCAAATTTTGGCTTCTAGAATAGGATATAAAAACAAAGTCTATGAGCAGCTACTTTGAATTTTTTTGTTTTTTGCTTCCTTTATTTTGTGAGAAAACAGAATTTACAAATGCATGTTTGTCCCTTTTTGCAGTGGAAGCCTTATCTAGGATTCTGAATGTGAAGTGTTACTGTGAGACATGGGTAGAGAGAATTCAGCACTTGGCCAAGGACACTTCTTCCTATTTCAAGAGAAGGTAGAGAACTTTCTTACCCCAAAGATTAACTAATAGTCAGAAAAATGTCAAAGGGATCAAAAGTAGATTAGGAATTCTATTTTGGTCTTACAGGGATTTGGAGCCTTCACCATCTAAAATCCCAAAAATGGGATAGCTGGTGGGTAGGGGACTGGATGGGACAGTTGTTTTTCATTTCCATTTGAGTTAAAAACGTCTTCCAAAGTGTAATGATGAAAGCCAACTTTATCAATAGTATGAAAACCTTAAACAGAGCAAAAACTGGAAGGTACACACCTATGTCCCTCCTTCCTATGAGGATTCCTGTAGAAGCTGGCCTTCTCCATGGGTGCTACTGGTATCATTTGTGCCAAAATAAATTTGCCTCACTAGCAGACAGTTCCTCAAAGAAGTCCCTCCCAAACACCAATCAGACAATGCATGGAACAAAGAGAAGCATCATAAAATTAGAAAAGATCCCCATTCTGCCTGCATATCATTTAGGTAGGGAACAGAGAAAGGAGACTCCCTAGCAAAAGAAAGAAATAACTTTAATAAGAAATATGAATTTTAAATCTATAGATTATTTGTCCAACTAAGAGACTAAATTAAACTGGAAAGGAATGATGAGTACAAACGCCATTTTACTCCGTCATCAGAAATGGGAGTCCAGAACAAGACAATCTGTTTAGAGAACACATTTTTAAATTTTAATTATTTTTTTTAATTTTAACATGTAAATTTGACTCCACTGTACATTTTTTTTTTAATTAACACAACAGTTTTTGAGAAGGAATGATTGCCTAGACCATATGGGCGGTCTCTCAAGACTGGCTATGTGACCTCAGCATGCAAACAACTGTTAAACCATCGAAAGAGCTTCATAAGGGTCCCAGGAGGACATTAGCTGCCTAGATGATAAAAGGTCAAGAATATGGGCTATTTAGATATGGATGGAATCTGACAGAGGAAACACTATAGCAACCTAATAAGTCCTCTTGGGAACTGACACTGAAGTTTGGCAAAGAACATTTGGCAAAGAACTGAAGACCCAACATGCTGCGTAAATAGTTAAGACCACTGTGGCCATCAAACTTTTGTGGGAAGGCAGTTCTCTCCAATAGAGGTGAGCAATAAATGTTGAGCTTCTCTTTGACCCCTTCTTTTGATCCTTAAATATTTTAATAAAATTAAATAAGGATTTTAATAAGCACCTATAAAATAGAAGTTTCCTGGTTATTTGCATGTTCCAGATAATATTTATAAGACTGATTAATTATCCAAGAATTATAAATGTTGTATATTATTTAATTTCTCTAGATAATGAGAGAATAAGAAAGGAGAGAGAGAGAGAAAGAGAAAATGATTTATTATAAAGAATTGGATAACACAATTATGCAACCTGAGAAGTGCCACACCTGCCTTCTACAAGATGGGAACATAGGAAAGCTGGTGATGTAGTTTCAATTAGAGTCCAAAGACCTGAGAGCTAGGAGAACTGATGGTTTGAGTTGTTGTTTGAAGTCTCAGATCCTGAGAACCAGACATGCTAATGTCTAAGTCCCAGGGGAGGGAAGAGAATGATGTCTCCAAGGGAGGATTCTCTTTCCACCATCTTTCTCTATTCATAGAGAATAGATTGTGTGATGACTTCCCATATTGGGTAGAACAATCTGCTTTAGTTAGTCTACTGATGGAAATGGTAATCTCTTCCAGAAACATCGTTACAGACACACCGAAAAAGAAGATTTAGCAAAATATCTGGGCACCATTTAGCCTGGTCAAGTGAACATATAAAATTAGCCATGTTAATCTGCGTAGTAATTATCAGAAAACTATTAACTCTACAAACCTAAGGATGGAAAAGAATGATTATGTTTGCTGCCTCCAACTTGCTCTAAGGTCCAATCCCTATTGGCCCTTTAAGTGAGCCATCTCCCAAAGGAAATGTTTTCCTCCAACATCACCTGATAGATGGATTTGGTGACAGCCCTCGGCTCCTTATTGCCAATGAAAATCTCAAGATATACAGAATTTTCTTGATGTTACATTGACATATGTCTGAGCCTTCTTTAGACAAAAAAATAAGCTCCATGCAAGCTCAGCATTTACTTCAAATCTGTTTTCTGCTGCCTTTCCTTTTGAAAGCAGAGGTTTCATCTTAGCATGACTCAGAATAACTCCAAAGAATGGTGCTTTTCCTCTCAGATAGAGATGACTATTAACCAAAAGACTCTCAAACCATAAAACCAGGGACCCAACTGGGGTCTCTGCCATTGACTTTGAACATAAACCTGTATCATTTTTCTTATCTGAAAGATTTAAAGACAGCTAACATCCTCTGTAGAGCTTTCTAAATGCTCTGAAAAACATATGTTCCTTAATTGTTGTGGTTTTGTTTTACAAAAAAATTAGCTTGTCTACAGTGGTTGCTAGCTGAAGGCAAGAATAAAGACTAGTGCTAGCCACTGAAAATCTCAGAGGATTGTTGAGAAGGAACATAAATCATTAACCATAATACCTTGTGATGAGTTCTAATTGAGGGATTTGTTTGATCTGACCCACTTGCTCTATCTCATTACCAAATCTAGGGAACTGCAAAATAAGCACACAGGTGAGGCTCTTATGAAAGTACAGATAACTAGCTCTCTTCCTTTCGAGATCCATGATCTCTGTTCCAGGCTAATATCAAAGAGTTCTAATTCACCACTCTGAACAATGATCTCTAACAATCAAAACAAAACAAATAAAAATCCTTGAGAACAAAGGGAAAAAAAAGTTGGACCAATAAGAAAGGAAAGGGAGACTAATATAAAATCTGACATGTACAGGAGCTAAAGAATGAGTTCATATATTCATTTATTCATTTGTGTTATACACATCGACCATCTAAGGAGCCTATTGTTCATGAATTTTTGTTAAACTTTAAATGAACAGATGATAAACTAGTAAATAAAACATTTTGATAAGTCTGATGAGGGAAGTAAATGGTTATATGATAAAGAGGTCAGGTCAAGTTACATGAGATAGGGTGATCTGGGACAGTCTCTCCTAGAGATCTGAGGACTAAACAAGGCAATGGCCTTGGGGAGGAAATGCTTGATACCTAAGAAGAGAAGAAAGAAGACCAGAGGGCTAAGGTGCTGTCTGCTGAAAGGGGAGGATGGCACAACACGACGGAGGGATGATCCATGTGTTGTCAAGTGACAGCCTGAAAATGTGGCTGCAGGCAATGAGGAAAAAGGAAATATCAAGAATATGTCTAATGTGGGGGATGGAGCCGTGGCTCTGCAGTTACAGTGCTTGCCCAACATGAGCAAGTACCTGAGTTCAAACCCCAGCACCACGCACACAATGTAGTCTCAGAGCAACAAAAGCCACATGAAAAACTGAATAAAAATTGTTTCTCTCTCCCTTTCTCTTTCTCTCTCTCACTGTCCCTCTCTCTTAAACAAAAATTGGTCTTTAAAAAAAAACAAAGAACACGTCTAATGTAGCCTAAAGGAATCGGAATGCAAGAAGGAATAAAGGAAAAGAAGGAAGGAGAAACAATTATTTTTCTGAATGCTATTCTATATTTTTCTTTTCCTTTTCTCTTTTCTTTGTGTGTGTGTTGGGAGGGGAGTGTGCTAGGGATTGAACCCAGATCCTCATACATGATAGGCAAGCACTTCCCACCCAGCTTCAGCTCCAAGCCAAACCTGGATGTTTGTACTAGACCAAAGATGGGTGCATCTTTCTCTGGAGTCTGTATTCCCCTAGATGATGCTGATTATATGAAAGGGCAAAGTTTAACAAACGATAAGAATGTTCAGTTAGAATACTGCCTCTAAAAGACGTGACAAAGCACTTCGAGAATAATAAACTCGGAGTGAGTTGAGCAGTTCATCATTTGTTCTCTGTTTCAGGAGGAAAAAGGGACGGTTTAACTTTAAAGATGAGTAGTATTCACCAGGTTACAAACAGGTAAGTCCATTTCAGGAAGGGAGAACAGGGCTTACTGGTAAGTGGAGATGTACATCTGGAGTCTCCAAGTATTTCAGAAGAACCAGAGAGCAGAGCAAAGGAGTCTGAGTGTTAAAAGTTGGGTAGTATCAGAATGAGGACTGTTTCTCACACCGAAACAGAGTTTTCCCCACATCTTATGCTCTGAAGCTCCAGCTGTGCTGATATTCTGTTTATTCTTCAAACAAGCCGAGCTCCTTCCTGCCTAAGGGACTTTGTAACTGCTCACACCTTTGGTTCCCTCTGCCGAGGCAGTCCGATGCCAGCTCCCTCCCACAAACTATCAATCAAATATTTGCTCCTTTCTCACTTCATCAGCAAAGATGCTACCTGGGACTTAATCTGAAATAGACTCACCATTTCTTTCCAATCACTCTGTGTTGTTTTCTCCTTAGGATTTTTCTCTTTGTAATCATCTTGTTTAGGTATGTGCTTATTTATTTATCTTCTTCTTTTCTCTACAAAGATGAACACTCAGTAGACAGAGGAACCATTTCTATTTTATTTACTGCCCCATTTCTAGCATCTGTACAGAATAATAGGTGCCCACTAAGTATTTGTGCAATGAATGAATGAGTGAGAAAGCACCACTTAGGAAGACATATGGTCCAACTGGCACTCTGGGATATCAATTTGAAAGCAGAATGATGGTAGGATTATATCTCTCTGAAGAACAAAGCCTTAAAGTTACTGTGATTTATTCTTTGTTGGTGGGGCTGAAAACTGCTACAACCCCTCTGGAAAGCAGTGTGGTGATTCCTCAAAAAATAAGGACTAGATCCACCATTTGACTCAGTTATCCCAAAATCTGTATACTACAGTGATGCAGCCACATCAATGTTCATAGCAGCTCAATTCACAATAGCCAAGTTATAGAGCAAATCCAGATGCCCTTCCATAGATGAATGGATAAAGAAAATGTGGCATATACACACAATGGAATACTACCTAGCCATAAAGAAGAGTGATATTACGTCGTTTGCCAGCAAATGGGTGGAACTGAAGGATATCATGCTAAGTGAAATAAGCCAGTCTCAAAAAAGCAAGGGTCAAATATTCTCTCTGATATGTGGAAGCTAACCCAAAATAAGGAAAAGAAGAGAGGAATAGTCAAAGGGAAAGGAAATAGGGGAAGGAGGAATGAAATAGGGAAAGTTAGTGGAAGAAATCAGAATTTGCTCATGTTCATATATGAACATATACTGAATCTCACATATGTATACAATATATATATAATCAATGAGTTACTAAAAAAAAGCTATTTAGTAAATAACAGAAAGACCGGTAGAGGGACAAAAACAGGGGTGGGGACCTGGAGGCTGAATTATATAATAAGTTATACTGCAGGATATAATAAAAATGTTAATGTTTATCCTATTGTCAAGTATATTGAAAAAGAACAGGGGATGGGAGGAAGGAAGGAGAAGGAGAAATTCTACAACTGAGTTAAAACAAGTTACACTCCAAGCTTTTATAAGTATGTCATTGCATATACTAATATCACATATATTTAAAAATACATTTTTCATAGGTATAAGAATTATATCAATATACCTGGGTATACTGGAGCAAATATATACCCCAAAAAAAGAAACACAGGACCAGGGAATGGGAGGAGCAAGGAGGTGAGTTTTGGAGGAGGATGTTGGACAAAGTATATTGTTGTATTTTGTGCATGTATGAATATGTGACAATAAATCCCATCACTATGTACAACTATAATGCACCAATAAAAAAGAAAACAAAAAATAAATAAAGTTATTGTGCGAAGTTTTTTTTTTAAACCTACAAGTAATATTACCTTGGAAATAGATTAGAAATGTGTAAAGCCACTGGAGACTAAGATTTCATTCTTCCTTCATACGACATCCCTAGGTTGGTTTTTAAAAAATATATTCTAGAACAGACTAGGTACCTGCATTTCTGTATTTGATACCCTGATATTCAGCATCTAGAGGATGATTTCAGCCATTCCTATATTTACTGGAGATTGGAAGAAATAACCCTAGCTCTTTAAATTTTCTTATAAAGATTGAGCATTGCAGAGTTTGTGTGAGATCAATGCTCATATGATAACACTTTTTAGTGGATGTGGGATGCCTAAGTTTGGAGATTGTTAATGTATCTAAAAGTCGTATTTTGTTCCCTTTTGAAATATAAAAATGAAAATGGTCTGTCTTCGATTCTGTCCCTTTCAATCCTAATATCCAATTTTATGTATTTGAGATATTTCTGCTATGAACTGAAACTAATTTAGATTGTGTTTGAATCCGCTTTCTTTACACCAGGGATAGTCTGAACGTCACTGCACAAGATACCTTGGATTAAAAGATCAATCTGCGCCTCCATGGATGTATTGTTTCTAATGACCTCAGGGATCAGCGTTCCTAATTTATTACTCCTCTTGTCTTGTTCTTGCCCTCCCCAGAGGAACACACTTCCTTAAAAATTGTTAATGAGGATTTAACAATTTACTTTCCTTTAAACCCCTATTCCAAAAAATACCAAATATAAAATTTGAGCAAAATTTAAGACATCCATTTAAAGGCCAGCGTGTTGTAAGGAAACTGAACAAACTTGTGGTAGAAACAATTGTTGGCCTGTTACAATCGGGAACTAACACCCTCCTCCTCTTGGCCAGAAAGATTTTTTTCTGCATCTACCCAGTGCTAACCAGGCAGATGTGTTAGATGTCCCCAGTGCTGGTTGCCTACATACAGAGCTGAAGGACACGCTTCCTGTGTGGGAATGCAGCATTAATCTGGATACCACCATTTAAATACTACTTTGGAATTCTCAAAGCATTTTTGCTTTGCAGACATAACTCACTGGGGAGAATTGACCACTCTGAGCCAGATAAACAGGGCTCAGAGAGCTAAGTCTGAGTTTAGGCAGATGTGTGGGAAATCTCAGTCTTCCTGCCCTTCGAGATTGTAAATATGGGTAATTCACTCCACCTTCCACAGACTCATGTTTTCATATGAAAATTAAAGATAACAGTAGACCATATCTCAGAAGGGTTTTGTAGCAGTGTAGAGAGTGCTAATACAGCAATTAACATAGCAACACCTAACAGTTTGCTTGGATCTGTTAATTATAATGAGACATCATAACCAAAGAGACATGAGATGGTGCTGGCTTTGTTTTACGTGTCCAGAAACAGAGTCAGATGTGTAACTTGACTAATGTCACAGAAGTCCTGAAGTCGTGGGTCAGGTTCCAAACTCCAAAATGTATCTAGTTCCTTAACTCCTAGGGTTCAATGAAGAGACTAGGGCTGAGTGCTCGTAGGAGAAAGAGTCAGTCTGTGTCCATAAGTTTTCTCTGCAGAACTCTTTAAAAATGAGTCCAAGGAGACTGAGTTTCAAACTCAGATTCCCTTTTTCATCCTGGCGAAAAGAAAAACAAGTGTGTATTGCAAGTCTGGCTTACAAGGATTTGACAGGAGGAGCCCCACGTTCTGTTTGAGTTACTAATGGGATGGCAAACAGTTCCTGCAATTTACTTTGTACTTTGATAATGTCTTGGCTCGAAGGGTCACACAGGCCTTTCCAAACATTAACTTTTCCCCTCCTAACGTTTCTAAGGGGTTAGAGGTTAGCACTCCCTTTGTTTTATAGATGAGAAAACTGAGATCCGAAAAGGCTTAGCATCCTACCAAGGTCACCCTGAAAGTCAGTGTACTTTCCAATCTGCTGTTCCCAGCTGTGGATACTCCGGAATGCAATGCAGAGATTCGTCTAGGATGTTCTCTCATCCTAACCCGGAACTGCCACCGCATTTCATCTCTCTCTCTCTCTCTCTCTCTCTGTATGTGTTTATATATTTTTTTTACATCTTAAGCAATGCTTAGAACAACAACAACAGAAAAAAAACTAAGGTTCTATTGCAAATCTGGCTTCCTCTGAACTGTGAAGCTAAGAGGTGAATGAACAGGAGCAAGTGTACAACGTGTTCATTGTGAGAAATATTACTCGCCATGTTAAGAGTGAGTGGGGGAGGCTGATTTATTTCTTTTCAAAGTTGAGTGGAGCAGTGCAGGGGAAATGTACACATTTCTAGACCAGATTTCAGTGCCACTTCTGAATACAGCGGGTAGATTCATTCAGTTAGGAATGAGCATTATTGAGCTCCAAGCCCAAATACAGAATCATTCTCTTATCTCATTTAATCATGGCAACCCTAGTTTATATGCGATGCTGTTCTCGTTTTTGAGATAGAGGTGAGAGATGGAGTAGATGACTTACTCTCTCGCATACATATTCAAAAGTTACCGTCCCACTCCCTGGAAGGGGTCCTTCTCTGCTAGGCTACTTTTGCTAAAATATTGGCCTTCTTTTTCACTCCTGTCTTCTTTCATATATTGCTCATTGTCACATCCCTAGTGCCTGAAAGAATACCCAGTGCATAATAAGACTCAACAAGTAATTATTGTTAATTGATAATGCATTTATATTCTCCTGAGAGCTCAGAGCTCTTTCACGTAGCATGCATTTGCAATTAATTTAGAACATTGAATTTATATATGTGGTTATTTGTTTGAACTCCACCTCATCCTCCAGGAAGATCTATGAAAATAGAATATTTTTGTTTGATTAGAAAGTTTACACCATATCTTCCATGATGCCTGGCAGAAAGAAATTCTTAATAAATAATTGCTAACAGAATAAATAAATTAGGCAGTTTCATCAAGTTCAGGCAGTGAAAATGTAACATAAGATTTGGAGAATTTTATTTTGTTCAAATAGCTGATTATTGAATAATAGATATTATTCCTGCCTTCACAGGGCTTACTACCTGGGGGCCTTTTTCCAGTTTAATTTATAAAGCATGACAACAAAAGATTCTCTCTTTTTTTTTTTTAAAGAGAGAGGGACAGTGAGAGAGAGAGAGAAAGAGAGAATCAATTTTATTTAGTTTTTCATGTGGCCTCCGTTGCTCCGAGACCTCATTGTGTACGTGGTGCTGGGGTTCAAACACACATACTCATGCATGCTAGGCAAGCACTGTAACCGTTGAGCCACCACCGCTCCAGTCCAACAAAAGATTCTCTTAAATCATAACTTGCATTCCAGTACTCTTAAATATCACAGAGTGACCCCATCAACTTTGGATCATCACCGTCCTCAAGGGCTTGTCCTAATCCAACTGATAATAAGTCTCTAGTGTTTATACTCAAATATTCTTTACTTCCAGCTATGTATCCCTGCCAACTTACCTTTACCCAGTTTAGACCCTGCAGGTTCCAATCTGGGTTATTTCCTCTTAACTGTACTACATGCCTTTTCCTTAGAACATGACCAAAAATCAAATTAAATAGGGCAAGGTAAGGTAAGGGGTCCTAAGCAAGCCTCAGTATAAGGGAATGATCCTAATCCTGGTCTGGTGGTGGGGACTTCTGTGATCATCTGATCGCACAGAATGGATGAATCCATCACCATGTAAGTCACTTCCCTTCCTCTTGCAGATTTATCTTCTATCTCAATAACAATACAGTTTCCTCAGCACTCACTCTAAAGTCAAACCCTAACTCCCAAACTATACTTTTTAAATAAAGCATGCCTTATTGAACATGGGTTTTGAAGTTTGTTGCAATCTGTGCCTTAGCTTGGCATGTTTCTTACCCCTTGCTGCATACATGGCATTTGTTGGTCAGTGTGGCTGTCTTCTGGACGTGTATTTCTCTACACTCAGTTCATGTATCACTAGAAAGATCAGAGTTGCTTTCCCATGATGCCCCAGACGCACGATGCAGCCATTCAAGGTGGGTGGATGAAGTAAGTGTTCCTTATTCTCCCCAATCCTTCTGAGGGCTTTAAGGAGAAAATCTATGTTTTGCATTAGTCTGCCCTTAACAATTCTTTCATATTTATAATCTCCTTTGTTGATCAAAAGAAGCAGCAAATCCAGGCTTGCAAACTTCAGTACATACAGTAGCTGGATTGAATTTAACCACAGTACTATTTTAGTTGTCTGGGGCTTAACAGTCGCCTTCTATTTGTGGCAAAAGAAACTTATTTTCCATTAAGTTGACAAAAACAAAAATTCCAAGTGAGTTGATCAAAGCTTAAAAGTGTCTATGATTATAGAAAACATAAGATAGTGATACAGGAGCACATTTGACAAAAATACCATGGAGCATTCAGATGGCTGAGGTCGGAAAACCAACGCGAGGGCCATGTCCACCCCCACTCCATCCCCACAGTGATGAACAACATATCACAGACCCTCAGTACACACTTTTGGAAGAAAGGAGGAGTGCTTAAATTCCACACTCCATTATTGAAAACACTGTGAATATGCTTGGTGAATACCTGCCCTTCCTTATCCCTCTCCCCTTGGCCAAGCCTCAGTCTGACAGTAGAGCCAAAACTCTGCCTGTTCCGTGCCTGTCCTCTAAGGAAGCTGGAATGGCTTGGCACTGTGAATGACCATATTAACCCTTCTCACTTTACATGACAACTAATCTCAGGTGGACATAAGGGCCACGTAATGATCCGATTATATTTCCCTGGTCAATTCACTCTCCCAAATGTCCTATATAACCATTTCACTCTTATACCTCTGATCAGAAGACAGCTTCCGCACTCACGCAGTCTTTTAGACCAATCATCTGGTTTCTGAACTCACAGATTCTGTCATCCTTTATATTAATGCAGATGAACTGACTTCTCTCAAATCCAAGATGATTCCCTCTACTGGCCCCAAGAACCCCATCTGCTCCTTATTCAAGGAACATCACTTGGGGAAATTTCCTTTCTTCTACATCCCATTTAACTTACTCATTACTGTCAGCTGTAGTATGCTATAAAACATCTCTTCCTTGACCTCACTTGTGTATCACATCTGTTGTCTCCTTTTAACAAAGCTCTGTTTTCAGTTCATCTCATTTTTTTTTCTCTACAACTCTCCCCTTTCTGGTCGTCACAAAACACTATTGACTAAGCTCATTAAAGACCTTCACTTACCAGATCTAGTGGCCATGCTCAGTTGTCACCTAAGGTGGCCAGCATTCAGTGCTTAGCACAGTGGATCTCTCTCTCCCCCTCACTTGTCTGGCAGGAGGCCACACTTCAGGCTGCCCTTCTACCTCGGTCCCATTTTCCTGGGTTATTCTCATCTCCAATACTTGCAATAGTCGGGGTGCTCCAAGGCTTCACCCCTGGAGTTTTTCTCTTTATATTTTTCTCTTTATCTATATTCACTTTTCAGTTGACCTCACTCAATGTAAACATTTATATACCACCCACATACCATTATCCATACCTTCAGCAGACCTCTCCCCCAAATATCAGATTAGCATAGATTCCTGTCTACTTGACATCTCCATTTACATATGTAATAGGCATCTCAAATTCAGCCTAACTCAAATCAAACTTCTAATCTCATCTCTCATTTAGCTCCTGTCACAGTATCTCACATCACAGTTCATGGCAACTCCACTATTTCATGCCTCAGGCAAAACATCTTAGTGTCATTCTTTTCTCCTCTCTTCCTTTACACCCCATATCCAATCCATCAACAAATCTTATTTAACCTTCACAGTAGATCCAGAGTGGGACCTGTTCTTTCTTAATATCCCTCTGGTAACAGCCACACCCCCACCCATGGTCTTGGCTGACTACACGACTGACTCAGAATTTCTCTTCCTTATCATAGTCCTTTGTATCTTTTTTTTTTTTAAGAGACAAGGACAGTGATAGAGAGACAGAGATAATCAATTTTTATTGATTTTTTTCACATGGCTTTCGTTGCTCTGACACTTAGTTGTGTACGTGGTTGCTGGAGTTTGAACCTGTGTACTTGCACATGCTGGGCAAGCACTGTAACCGCTGAGCCACTGCTCCAGCCCCTGTATCCTATTCTTAACACAATATTCTGAGTGATGCTTTTAAAATGTCGGTAAGATTATGACTTCTCTGCTTGAAAGTTTCCAGTGGTTTCTCATCTCTATAAAATGATCTGGAAGTCCTGGCTAATTTGACCCCTGCTAACTCTGACTCACTTCCTACTACTCTTCTGTTGACCAGACTTCTCCAACTGTCTTGTCCCCTTCACTCTTCCAAACACCTTCCCACTTCCTCTGTATTTGTGGTTCCTTCTATCTGGAACATCCTTAGCTTGAAAATATATATGAATTTTGCATTTCTGTTAAAAATCACCTCCTTATGATGTTGAGATTTTCCTCAATCTTCTATGTTTACAAAAAACACTTCCAACAATTTCCCTGGCACACTCCAACTGGGAAGGTACCAGCACTTACTGGGTATGTACATATACCCCATGAGTTTTTATTCACTGAACAAATCCAAGTAGCTCATTGTACACAGACTTGCCTGTTTAGTTCTTGTATCTTCCCAACTTGGATGTAAGTGGTGTGAGGACAGGGATTTGCTTACTTTGTTTGCTGCTGAATTCTCAGTATTTAAAAGAGTGTCTTACACATAACACACTCTCAATTCTTATTTGTCAAATAAATGAAGAGGAAAATAAAGGAAGGTAAAATAATTGTACCCATCACATCTTAGATTTTTATATGCACATCCTATTTGAATCTGTTTTTCTGAGATTTATCAAATTTATTCAATAGATACATATCAAGCACCCCAAATCCCTGCCCCTGAGAATGAAAAGGAGATAAACACAAATCAATGGAGTACATCACGCCCAAGGAAGTTCAGTCTACAAAACGTAATTCCCCATTTCTTCATCTATTAAGGCTCATCTTTTAACACTCAGCTCAGATATAGCATGTGTCTTGACCTTGCAGTCATAATTAAACTTGTCTTTCCCATTACTCTCCTTGTACTCACAAGTCTCGAACAGGGAGCATTTGATCAAGTTGGCAAGTGCTTTAATAATGAGAAATTTGCAATTACACAAGGAAGATTCAGCTAATCTGGAGCCCCCATTTCAGTATGACACAAATAGACTGGAACTGAGTGCCATCTTACCTGCACACCTCTCCTGTGGGACCCGTCTTTCTATTCTTGTGTAGCCCACCTTTGTCTTCCTCCATTTTGCCTGGTCAGTCTCTCACACTGAGTGTGAGATCCCTGTCTGAGCTCTTTGTTCTGTTATCGGGACCTGAACTGCACTGCATTGCTGATGATTTTATGAAAGCTTGTCCCTTCCCTCACCCCCTCCACACCCCTTGCTTTGCCCATGGCATGCAGGAGTTGGTCAAAGGCTATCTTCAGGCAGACATGTTGTCTAAAACATTGTGTGACTACTTAGAGCCTTGCAGAGAAGGAAGATCAGAGTCCCGAGAAAATTTCTAGCACACAGCAATCCAGCCACACAGTACAAGGGAAATACGTTTCACATTTATGTTAACCCTGAAGTCACCACATTTATGTTGACCCTCAAGTGACTGTATGGTGCCGTTGATGGTAATTATGAGCATGTTCATGCATGGAGTCTATGTTGTAGAAGAAGAATGGGAGATAGAGTAGGGTAAAAATGCACCCTATAATATTGGACACAAAGTTATTAAGAACACAGCCCCAGGGAGTCACTTATGTACAGAAAACTGGGATTTCACTATAAAGTTGGAATTTATGAATACTTGCTAACTATTTAAATTTCTAACTACTTACTCTAATTCTCTAGGAACTGAGAATCTTTTCTTGCAGTTTTAATACCATTTATGAAAATTCATTGAGCAGTTGGAGTTTTTATTATCTCTACTGAAAGGGTCTAGTAGATATCAGAGGAAAATGAAAGTTCTTAACAGATAGCAAATACTTAGAAAATAGTCTTGCAATACCAGGTATTTGCATGACAACCATCTAAGTCTCTCTTTTTCTCCTCCCTCACTTCCTCCGGATTTCTTTTATCATCCATTCCCTGGTCTTTAGCTCCTTGCGTTTAGGTCTGTCTATCAAGAATTAGGCAAGCTTATACTCCCTGCCCTTGACACATTAGCAGAATCCTGTCCTGGGAGGCTGTTGACACAGTGGACACCCAAACACTGCCATGGGAACCACTCTGGTATGGGAGATTTTACTTTGAGGCAGGAAGTGATAGAATCTCCTGCAGAGCTCCCAGGCAGCTCAACCTAGTTTTCAGCTGATGATTCTGCATGTGTGATACTGTTCACTGATAGCACTTTCTATTCTAACATTGGTTAATTATGATCACTAAAAAACTTGCCTTTTGATATGCTCAAAAACCATAGTCAGGTTTTTATTGTAGCTATGGCCAGGTCTCTGAAATGTGAATCTGATTGAAATGCCAAGATAGGGGCGGACTGAATTCAAGAGGAAATTTGCATAGGTCTATGGGTTTACTCAGTAGTTCCACTGCAGGAGAGTACTGTCAAAAATGTTTGAAAGTCTGAGGTGAGTATACGGGTGGGTGGGAGTGTGCATACATGTGTGAGAAAAGATGAGATTAGGGGAGACAGGTTAAGGAAGTTAAGGTTAGAATAACAAAATTGGCTTATTGATTGGGTTCTGGGAATATGCCAGAAGACATAATGCCAAGAGCTTTATATCATTATCTCATTTAATCCTCTCTACAGAGCTATAAAGTAGATATTATTTTCATTCCTATTTTATAGGTAAGAAAACTGAGGCTTAGAGCCTATAACTTGCTTAAATTTATTCAACTATTAAATGATAGAGTCTGAATAGAAACTCATACTCTTCTAACTCCTGATCTTATGTTCTTAACCACAATGAATCAACTCAGTTCATTTTATCAAGCCACTAGTGAGAGAGTAAAAAAAAAAATGGATGTCCAAGGTAGCTCTAAACATCATCTTCAAGTACCACCTAAGGCCCTCATCCCCTGGATAAGTGCTATGAGAACAAGACAGAAGAATTGAGTCACCCTGTGGTCTTTTTGGTCATGTTAAGGGCTCACCTAGTATTGGTGTTGCTTCCATTTGCCCATTGTCAGTATGAACAGAGAGCTCCTGAAAGTCAATGTGTCCTCAGACCTGATAAAATTAGACATGAGGCTGGATGAGACACATACTTTAGAAGTCTTTGAAAACTGAAACAAAATGGCAATAGTTCAAAAAATTCTTGAGCATCTATCCTGTTGATTTCTGTACTTGAATGGTCATACACATATACGTGTTCATGCATACATTCATGCGTGCGTGCACACGTGTGTGTTAGGGCAACCTACATATGGATTGGTGACGAAAACGTAAATTCCTTTTCAGGTCAGAACAACCAATTTCAGAGGTTAGGAAACTCATTCAAGGCTACAGACATAGTTTGGTGAGAGATCCATAGCTTTGGGCATATCCTTCCTGAGCAGTAGTTGCCCACTGGAAAAAGAATATAATAACACCTCTGCTAGGAATCAGTGAAACACTGTACCTAAGACTATCTTTGGGCCTGACATAGGAAGTGGATTTCTACAGGTCAGCTGAGATGAATCTGGCCTCACTGACTGCCAAGTGCCATGACATTTGGGTGAACATGGAAGAAATAGGAGCTATGATCTGCCTGCGTGACTCTGGAACTGCTATAGAGGTGACAGTACACTCCAATGGATTAGCTTTGACACAGCAGAAGCCAGAATCCAGCATGCCACCTTAATTATGTTCTAATTGAATCACAATATGCATCACCACTTGGCATAGACCCTTTGAAGTTCAGCATCACGGCCCTGCCTCGTGGGAATGCGCACCGTTACCAACAGCGTAATTGTTTCGGCAACTGACACATTCCCAGCAGCAGGTATTTCAGCAGGTCGGGAAGATAATTAGAAGAAGATTTTGATCTTGCTGACTTATGGTGAAAGGCAAGGTATCAAGGGATATGAATGTACAGACAATCAAGTCATATTAAAGTCGACCATGAAAGCTTCCTTTAATATGAGGGACTAAAAGGCAGTAAAAACAAAGCTATTTTCAATTTGCAGGGGAAAAAATGCTATCCTTTGATCCCTGATGTCATATGACAGGGAAGAAATGCACTCAGACAAATCATTCTGTGGGGTGATTTTCTTTGTTATTTGAATTGCTTTTAATGCAGGACAACCAAGTTGCTGCTGCTTTAAAAAGTCCATTCACTTTGTTCATTTCACAAATGTTTATTCATGTGTCAGGCTCTATGCTGGGCTCGTGGACATTTGCACTTGCTGTTCTCAGTGTAGCAGAGGAGATGGAAATGTTTCCAGACAGAGTGCAGAGGACTAGGAATCAGCAAATTCAGCAAGGCAGGCCTTGAACAAGGGAAGAAGACCCCGCTAACGATGGAGGGTGAGTTTGTGGAGATATCAGAAGTGGCTTTCTGCAGGAAGAAGGCTTTGATTACGTGTTCAAATTGGATTCATTTGTGCTAATGGGAAATAGTTGTATTTCACAAGAAAAAGAGCTATGGAAATACATGGAAGCATAACGAAGTCCAGGGGATGGTAAGAAATTCAACTTGCCACCATCTTGGCGCGTTGGGATAGTTATGAGAAAAGAGCTTCAGTGGCATCGGAACAGGAGTGTGTGCTGTGCTAAGGGATTTGTTCTTTAAAGAAAACAGGAAACATTTTGAGTGCATTGTGAGAGTCAAATTTATATATGTAAGGACCACCATATTGAAAGATGAATTAATAGCAGAGGGATGACTTCGAAGCCAGTTAGGACATGCCACAACCACCAAAGAGAGTCCAAAGGATCTGGACAAAGATAGCAGTAGAGATAGTGAGGACAGAAGAGGAAGTCTGAGAAGACTCTTTCCTTGACAGCTAAATTCAAAGTAGATTTAACTAAAACTATATTTGAGGAAAAAATACAGACTTCCACATTGCTCATATTTAATGCAAATGGTGGATAGTTACTTTTCCTTAATACATGAGATATATTCCTTCTTGTAAAAAATTTCTGTGCAGATTAGATTTTTATAAAGTAAATCACATCTCAATATGTCAGAAGAATTGTGATGTAAAATATTCCTATGCAGACCCATCTCCTTATGGTGACTGAGTATAGATATTAACCCTCTAATTTACTTGTTTCATTAATGTAAATCTTCATAGTTTGGGTCAGCATGTTTTGTATGCCTCAAACACTAGTTCAGTTTTATTTGGTTAGATGATAGGTTCTGGAATACAATAATGTGGGACTTTCATTCATTACAGTAGTGTTAGTCCTGATTCTTTGGTTTCAACAATATTTTGGCTAATGTTAGTGGCTTACCTGTATCCCCAATTTAAGAGTAATGTTCTGTTTACTATGAAACAGTCATTTTGTGGAAAGCATGAAAAGTGTGATGGGTAGATGGATACATTAATAAATAAAAAAGCTGATAGTGATAAAAGATGTAGATATTGTAGCTTCTTAGACCTTCAACAATCTCCTAATGTTCACATCCTTTGAATAAAACAAGGACTCAGAAAGACTAACAGCCTGCATAAATTGCTTCTGGCCATACACAGATTAGAATTCAGACCACCAAATCAGTGATTTAATGCCGCTTACTCATGTCATGCTGATAATAGATTTTAGATAGGTGAAAACTGGTAGGTAGTAAAACAATCTTACAATTCTGCAGCAAAAGTAAAACAGTGAAAGCAAGTCAAGTGAAGATAATAACAATTCCTTCAATGCTCCACATAAAAGCTAGTTTGAAATTAAAAAATAAATGGTGTTGCATTCAAATAGAAGAAGTTTCCAGGTGATGCACGTAGACTGTCCTCTTTAACCTTCACGATCAACTAATTATGTAGGTATTACTAGCTCCTTTTCAAACATGAGAGGATTGGGAGTCAAAGAAACAGCATCCCCACTTTTGTAGCTGAAGAATCAAGGAAAGTCTATGTCTTCACAGTTCCAATGGACATTTCCAAACACCTAGTTAGTTGAGCAGCTCCTCTGCTCTGCAGACTCTCCAGGA
This sequence comes from Aplodontia rufa, assembly GCA_004027875.1. Lineage (NCBI taxonomy): Eukaryota > Metazoa > Chordata > Mammalia > Rodentia > Aplodontiidae > Aplodontia > Aplodontia rufa. The sequence continues at coordinate 76,899 of PVKS010004750.1, forward strand.
GTGCTTGCTGCTTGCCTTATTGAATTGTTTTTGAACTTCTCCCCACGGGGTAAGTAGATGAGTTTCTGGAAAACTTCCTCGTTTAACACTTTGTAGATATATACTTTTCTTCTACTAGTTCCAAATGCAGTGCCCTTAAGAGCTCAAAGCCACGCGTGGACATTTGCTGAAATCTCTCAATTATTTAAGGATGTTCCCATGAATGAACACAAAAAAAGAAAGCATGCTAGGTCAGTTCAGTGGTCCATTCCACCCAGTGCACAGAACAAACGCTGACACAAAAGGATCATTTGTCATTTGTGCTCCTGATGTCAACTTCAAAGGATTTAGCAACTGCCCAAGCAGGCCAACCTTGTCCTAATTACAAATTGTAACTCAACCATTTATCATTGTAGCACAATTCTTTTAGAATTTACTGGTGTAGATATAGGCAGGGTTTTTTTTTCACATTTATATTTGTGAATTGAAAGTATTTCTTGGGCACCTTCTGTTTGCAAAGAAATTTCCAAGGTATTGGATTCCAGAATGAATTAAAACTGCTGCCTCCCTAAAGCTCAGGTAAACAGATGACTGTCCTATAATTACAGGGGGTTATGATAGAGAACAGCATGTTGTGAACAGAATGAACGGGGGTTGCATCTCCCTGTTAGAGCGGTTCTTCAGGTAGCCAAGCCCCTTTGAAACCAGACCTCAGAATAAACACACAAAAAAAACCACATTGGCACTCACCACCTCCTGGAGCCAAGACTGGCAGCCCCAAGGCCTGAGCAGAGCCACCCTGCCAAGCAGAGCTGAGAAGAGGCAACTGGTGCTGAAACCCATCACCACAAGAGCAAGCGCTCACTGTTGTCAAGTCCTTCCTTGAAGTCTGTTTTCTTTTGTGCAGCATTATTGCAACAATAGTGAATACTAAATATAAAGTCCTAGCACTAGAAAGCTCCTTAATAAATGGTGGTCGAGATGTTCTTTCTCTTCTGGTTTCAAGAATCCAGTGAAAATGAAATGTGTGTTTGAGCAATTCTGTGTATATTACATTTAAATGGAATATTACATTATTCCATTGCAAGAGGGTCTACTGCTACACTACAGGGAGGGAAACAGAGGCCTGGAGACTCACTATGGTGCCTAGAATCCACTTAGATATTTAAGCCATACAGGGGCAAGTGTACACACCATTTTCTATCATGCAATGAAAACAAAACAAAAGTTTTGATGTTCTCTTGAAGGCGGAGGAAAAGATCCTTGGGGAGGTGGAGAGGGCTGGCTGGGCTCTGCCTTGGACCCCAGTGGCTTCTCCTTTGGGGCAGGCCCAAATGTCAGCTTTGAGAATGGAGGTGGATTCCTGGGAATCCTGACCACCCTTCTCCATCGATAGAAGCTATTCTAAATCCCCAGAAAACAAATTCTTACTGCCTCCTCTAAAAGGCAAAAAGGGTGTGGTTTGAGTTTTGGACGTTCTTTTACTTATAACAGAGAAAACTCAACACATTGCAAGCAAATTTCTGAAGGTGAATTTGCAGGTTTGTGTTTGCAGAGTCCCTGCAAGTTGGCCTGCCATGTTATCCCTCTCCATGGTCACAAAAGAATTCACAGGATATTGGCACTTTTCAGTCATGCTTCAAGTATGTGCTGACCACTAATTTTGTGACAATGAAGGATTTAGGAATAATGTTGTGAAGAAAAAAAGAAAAGTAAATAAGTAACCACTGAGGGCTCACAATTCAGGGCTCCCCCATTTTCCCTCCTCTCTTCCCTCCCTCCATTGTCCTCCTTCTTCTCTACTGATCTTCCTTTCACTTATCAATTTATTTATTTTTGACTCACTCTTTCTACTTATATGTAAAGGTGAGATTTCCTGAGGCGTATTTACATATGCACACAGCATGATTGTTTTCAAAATTCATTCCCATTTCCCCCTCTTTCCCATCCCTCCTCCCTCCTTCTCAAACTCCTTTTTCTACTCTGCTGATCTTCTCTATATCTTTATGGTAACTAATCTTCCTGTCCTTCTTTCACTTAATCTGCTCTAACTTCTACACATGAGAGAGAACAGTCAGCCCTTGATTTTCTGAGTCTGGCTTATTTCACTTAGCACGATGTTCTCCATTTCCACCCATTTACTAGTAAATGCCATAATTGCATTTTTCTTTGTTGCTGAATAAATCTCCATTCTGTATATACAACAGTTTCTTAATCCAGTCACCTACTGACAGGCATCTGGACTGGTTCCATAATTTAGCTATTGTGAACTGGGCTGCTATAAGCACTGAGGCGGCTGTATTGCTATAGCATGTGTGGCTTAATTATTTTGGATTAACACTAAGGAGCCTACAGTTTACTCTCAACCCTGACAATAGTGCTAGAGCATAAGTAGAGCTTTTCTTATATCTTAAAAGGTAAGAACGTCTAGCTCAAGGTGGTGCTTTAATTTGGGTTTTCTGGAAACTGACTGCAGTAGAGAATTGCGTGTAGATGGTTTATTAGGAAGTGCATTTGGGAATCAGCCCTGTAAGAAAGGGGTAGAAGGAGGACCAGGGAGAGACAAAGGGTAAATCATGATGTGTTTATAACAGAAGGCTCAAATGATACTAAAAAGAACTCTGGAATTGTCACAAGTAGATGCAGGGGGATGAACTACATCCAAGAGATTATGCAAATGTTTTATAAATTCCTTATTATAAATATCCAGGTGGGAAGAATGTCACTGATTTATATAATTTACTCATTCCTACATTCCTTGGTTCATTCACCAAAATGCAGAGAGCCCCTGCTACATTCCAGAAAGTACAGGAGTTACTCTAAGAACTCTAAATATCCATGAAACATACCTTTTATCTTTTAGTGACCTTGAAGTCCAGCTTCATGCACATCTAAATAAATGGGTTCTTTAAAAAATTAAACATATTTACTTTAAAAACTGAAATTAAATTAACAAAAGGACAGACCTAATCTTTAAACAAATTTTCCCTCAAGTTACATAAAATCCCTGAAGGACAAGAAGACACTTGTATAAAGAACTCAAGCATTCTCTTCCCCCACGAAAACCACTCTTTGTGGGTAGGAACTAATTAAAGAGTACACTTTGCTGTCTCATTCCCTGTTTGATGGATTTGGCTCTGCACAGAGGCCAGAGTCTGGCTTGGATTGCTTCTGAATTTGCCCTTGCAATCTCTATCCTTCTCTCTGCCACAGGGATAAAATGTTCTTACTGTGAATAATAACCCCTTACATGAAGTAACTCTAAAGAAAGTAGATTGGAAAATAAAGACAGCTAAATAAAAATGTCATAATAGGCAAGAAGCTCTGCCAGTATGTTTCCACTGGGACCCTTAGCCCATTATCCATCAATATTTTGGGCTTAAAGTAGACAATGTAATTAGTATGACACCATTTGCTGAGACCTCCATGGACATGAAAGAAAATCACAGTTCTGGCTTGAGAGCATCCATGCCAGCTGAGCAATATGAACCAAGGATCCATAGCTAGAAATACTTGCCAAAGACAAACTAAGGTTTCAGCCAGTTTCAAACAAACAGGGAGCTACAACATGTTGACTTCTGTACCCCAGAAGAAACTGTGGGAATCTATCACTATATACATAAAATTTCCTGGAAAAAGAGAGTCCAAAGAAGAAAGAATGATTACTATTAGTGTTAACTGAAAAAGAGGGAGTTGACATTTAAAGAGTGCTAAACTGAGTTTGAATTGTGCTGATCAAATTTCTTAGTAGCACCCAGAACAACAAGTTTCATTACTGAAAGACAGCCAAAGAAAAAAAACCTTCTGGAAACTAAGAAGTACAACTCATTCATGAACTCATTAATTCATTCATCTATTCAGCAATACATATCGAGCACCTACTGTATTCCAGACAGTATTCTAGGAACTGGAGATATGTTGGTAAATGTTTTATTTTTTTTTAGTTCTCATTTCCATGGAACTCACATTCTGGTAGAGAAATAAAGATTGGTTAAATATAATATTACAGATTGGGAAGGGCTATGAAGATATCAAAACAAAAGTGTTGATATGGAGGAAAATTGGTGGAATCAAGAATTTTAGATCGAAAGATAAATTTAGGCTTCTCAGAAGAGGCATCATTTTAATAATCTCTAAATAGAGAGAAGACTCCTTCCTTCTGTGGGAACCTATGGAAAGAGAGACAATATTCCAGGAAGAGGAGCCAGGACACAGGGCCTGAGCTTGGCGTAGCCCATGGTCTGTTTATGAAGCTGGCTTCCCTGGTATATGGTCTCAGAAAGGAAGGGTTGCCCATTTCTAATTTGCCCAAAGATACTAGACAAAGTCCAAGAGACCCAGAAACTTAGAAAGCAAAATGGAGAGTGGCAACAGGTATGGTTGGCACATTCAAACCATGATATATTTGGAAAAACAGCACAATCAAAGTCATGTGTTCCACTGTCTCATTTGGATGCTGCACTCATGAGGAGATGATTGATCTGGGACACTTCCTGCTCAGTTTAGAGGCTCAACCCCTTTCCCACAAAACAGGGCTGCGGAACATGACGCTCCTGGGGCTGCTTCCCTCCAAGCTCTCCGTGATTCTCTGCACCCACTCTTTGAGGGCAATTTGAACGGAGAGCCTTAGAACTTCAGCCTCATACATGCCTGTGGGGCAATCCCAGCCTCTAATGTTTGCTTCTGTTTGTTTAGGCTAAAATAATTAAATTAATTATCATTTGCACAATAGCCAACAAGCAATTTTTGAGTGCAATGAGTAAGGGAATTTGGAGACTAAACATGATGGAGAAGGAAGATAGAGGTGGGTGTGGGTCTTTTGCTGTGGATAAAGAACACCAGCCACATCTATGCCAGGTGGTGGCTGACGACATGGATTTTCTGGAGTTTAAAGATTAAGCTTGATGATCTTGGAAACTGATTAGGGATTGCCAGGAATTTTTTAATAAGGCAGATAATTGGGTAAGATGTGGTCAGAGTATCCACTGAATGATGAAGATGTCTCCATTTTCAGAGTATTAAAGAAATATGCTTGTGTTTAATTTAATTATCCAGATTAGAAGGCAGGTAACCTCTTTATTCTACAAATGAGCAAGTAGAAACTCAAAGTATCCAAGGAAATAGCTTCAAATTGTTGTTTTCCTGCAAAGCCAGAACCTGAAACCGGGTTTATTGGTTATAATTCCTATACTTTGAGATGTGTGCAATTGAATAATATTATTAATATTTAGTGTAATACTTACAAAGCCCTGGTTTCTTTCATGCCACTAGGTTACCATTAACCTGAAGAATCCCTTTATGTGGATTAGCAAGAGTAAATGAGGAAAGTGGCCCCATGCCAGGGTACTTCACGTTAGATTGCACTCCATCCTGGCAGCCCTGGAAATGCAGTGTATGACCTGCACAGCTGGGTCAGTCTGGAAACTGAAAACAATCACCGTAGGGTCATTGGAGAGTGTAGTGAATTTTTATCTTTTTTTTTGACAAAATAACAACAGGATAAAATATAAAAAATATATTATTTACATTTTGCTTTTTTGCTTTCAAATATATTGAACTATTCAATAATACTCTAGTTGCTTTAAGGAGCAATCTTGTGAGACAGTCAAGACAGAGATTGATTGGGAATTGAAGATCCAGAAAGGTAATATGACCTCTTCGTCTTCTCTCAGTCAATAATCGCGGCAATGGGATCTTGATCCAAAAATTACCAAAGCCGAGTGCAATCACTTCCTTACCTTGTTTCAGCAAAGAAATGTAATCCTCCTGGTTTTGTGATTGTTGCTGTTTTCTTTCCTGAATCCTTGAAGTTCCCCGAATAAGACTTTAAAGAGTGAGGTCTTAGGAAAGGAGTTAAAGGTGAGTTCAGTGCAGTTCTGCTGTGATCTATGGGTTTCATTTTCCCAAGGAATCTTTGTTTTCCACTAGGGTGAACCACTTAGTCTCTCCCCCACATGGAGAAAAGCAGGCTAGAATCAGCCACACACTCTTTATCTATGCGAAGCCCAGACCTGCCCAAATGCAGAGAAAGTGATGATGTTACTTATGAAATACATACATGCATTGAAAAACGAAAGCATGTTCATGAAGCGTGGCTCAGTTTTTGGAACCCAATGAAAGAGTTTCAGAAGTTTTAATAATTTCACTAAAATAAACTGTGATATCTAAGGAACAAAACTCCTCCACACTCTGTATTGTGTTTATAATGCCTCGTAAACATTGGCCAATAGCCCGTGTTTCACTTTTGAACTCTTTGTATGGGCGTCACGGGAAGAATGAGGGATATAGGCAGTGCCGTTGTGTGGGGCAGTGGAGGATAGCATAACCAGGACCGTGCATTTCAGTCCACAAAACAGTGGAGGTGGCGTCCCGGTTCAAGCAGAGGACTTCTATGTGAAGTTACCACCAGCTCATGTAAAACCTTGCCTAATTTTTTCAAGAATATTTGGAAGTGTTTGCATTTGAAAGGTGTGAATAAGCTTGTGGTCGGTCTGTCAGTCTTGTTGAAAGCTGTCCAGCCCAACCTCAGTGGCTCTTCTCGTCACTGTCTGCTGCCCAGAGCACCTGCCTGGGCTCCAAGTCCTAAGCCTGGCTGCGGTGTACGCTGATTTCCTTCCCAGGATTGGCCCCTGGGAGCAGGTGTGTGGGAGCTCCTCTTACTCTCTGGGCCTCTTCACCCCACATCCAGAAGCTGCATCCCTTCAGCTCTGCACCCCATGGCCAGGGACCAGGTTTGTCCTCACAAGCAGGACCATGAGTGCCCTGCCAGGTGTTAGTGGAAACCCCACTAACCCTGAAGGGAGATTTTGATGAAGACACCGTGGTCATTTACAGAGGCTCTTTTGGGGGGGGGGACAAAGAAAAGAAAAAGAAGTTACAGACTTCTTTCAGAGGCAAACCCAGATATTTTTTTATAAAGAAAAAGAGTTTAAATAGAATCATTAAAAAAATACATCTGAAAGAATTTCTACCCATCCAACTCAATTTAGGCAGAATATTCTCTCGTTTCTACGAAAGCATTGCTAATCACTCTTCTTATGACTAGGAGCTCAAGGTGAGAGCAGAGATGTATGACTGTATTTTGTCTTTGGCCTTTGGTGGGGGAGAAATAGTAGGCCTTCCTTGCTCCTCCCTAGACTACAGGTCTAAAGTCTTCATGATGTCTCCAAAGGAGTGGGACTGCAATAACACTTTAACACATTCATAATCTTGAAGAATGGTGATGAATGCATCGAAGGACATAGGAGATTCTTTTTTCTACAATTGAAGTTTTTAAGCCCATGTACTTCATTTTTGTTCTGTTGATAAAGCTTTGCATTGTGACAAGAAAGGTAAAAGAAGACACTTTCTTCATCCATATTCCAGGTAACCATGCTGTATTTAAATTTGTACACAAGTCATCACTGAAGCCCGTTGGCCTCTTTCAAGGTATATGCAATCTGCTGAAAAATACCTGAATTCTTTTTGAAAATTGATCTGTAGATATAAATATATAAATGTAGGTCACTCTCTTTGACTAGTAACTTCATCCTTCTAGTGTCAGTGTAGCAACCAGAAAAAGCTACTCAACCGCAAAGTCACTGTATTCCCAGGATCAAATTTTATTATTTGGGAGATAGACAGCAAGGGCACGTGCATTGACAAAGAACAGGGTTACATATTAGATGGATTGATGGTGTAGCTGTATTTCTGCAGAGAGTTAACACAGAACAATTTGATAAAGCCCATGCATACAGAATGCGTGGAAAGCAAACATAATAGCACAATAGCTGAGGGAACAGATTAGGAATCAGATCACCTGGGCTTAGGCCCTGGTGCTGGCACTTCGGATCTGCATGATGCGTGGTAAGGTATGCAGAGAACTTCCGTTTCCCACCTATAGAATGAAGGCTAGAAGTTGCCATGGGCTTCTCATGGAAGTGAATGAAGATTAAATACAAGTTCCCAGCACAGCTTCTGTCAATCAATAATGTTAGCTAAGATGAGTTCCTCTGCCTATCAAAACACTGAAGACTGACAGGTGACCGCCACTCAACCAAAGTCACAAGAAATGCTCTCCTGCTGGATGACACGCAACCCTCTGATTTGTAAAGCAAATATTAAAGATAAATGAAGGGGAGAAAGCTGTGGTTTTACAATTGGGGATCTTGAGCAAGTAGTTCATCCTCTCTCTGCATCTCCTTACAAAAAGAAAAAGGCGAGGCTATTCACACTGTTGGAACAAGGGCAAATCAAAATGTATGCAATCAAATTGCAAAGCTTCCTCTCAGCAAAGGAAGCAACCGAGAGCGTGAAGAGAGAACCTACAGATTGGGCAAACAGTCTTTGCCGCCTGCTCCGCACACAGAGCGTTCATATCTATGACATATGAAGAACTCAAAAAACTTTACACAAAAAAAACCCAAAGCAATGAATGTGCAACAGAACTAAGCAGACATGTTTCAAATGAAGGAATACAAATATATGTAAATATTTTCAACTTCTCTAGCAATTAGAAAAAAAACAAATTAAAACTACCCTAGATTTCACCTCACTCCAGTCAGAATGGCAATTGTCAGGAATGCAAACAACAATAAATGTTGGCAAGGATGTGGGGGAAAGGCTACACTTATACATGGTTGGTGGGACTGCAAATTGGTACCACCACTCTGAAAAGCATATGGAGACTCCTCAAAAAAATGACAAATGGAACCACCATTTGACCCAGCTATCCCACTCCTTGGTATATATCCAAAGGAAGGAAAATCAGCCTACTAGGGGCGGGAGTGGTGGCTCAGCGGTCAAAGTGCTTGCCTGGCATGCACAAGGACATAGATTCAAATCCCAGCACCATGTATACAACGAAGAGTTGGAACAATGAAAGGCACATGAAAAACTAAATAAAATCGATTCTCTCTCTCTTTCTCTCTAAAAAAAATCAGCATATAGGAGCACAATTCACATTAGCCAAGCTATGGAACCAACCAAGATGCCCTTCAACAGATGAATGGATAAAGAAAATGTGGGGCATACACACAATGGAGTATTACTCAGCCATGAGGAAGAATGACATTTTGATATCTGTTGCCTATCATGCTAAGTGAAATAAGCCAGTCTCCAAAAGCCAAAAGTCCAATGCTCTTTCTGATATGTGAAAACTAACCCCAAATAAGGAAAAGATCAGAGGAACAGACAAAAGGGAAGGAAATGGATGGAGCAGGGATGAGTCGGGGAAAATTCGTGGAATGAATCACAGTAAACTTTCCTAAGCTCGTATATAAACATGCCAAAGTGAATCTCATCAACACATACATCAACAAGACACTATTAAAAAAAAAAGTATTAGAGTAGAGTACAAGGAAGAGAATGAGGGATGGGAAACACTGGGGACTAAATTAGAGCAAGTTGTACTCCATGCTTTTATAACTATGTCGCTGTATTTTCTATTGTCATGTGCATCTAAAAAGAATGAATAAGCCAGGCACAGTGGCTTGCACCTGCAATCCCAGTGACTCTGGAGGCTGAGGCAGGAGAACCATTAGTTCAAAGTCAGGGTCAGCAACTTAGAGAGGCCCTAAGCAACTTAGTGCAACCCTAACACCAAACTAAAAAATTTAAAAAGCACTGGGGATGGGCTCAGGGGTTAAACACCCCTGGGTTCAATTCCCAGTACTGAAAAAATAAATAAATAAAAGTACCAATAAAAACAAAATGGGAGGAAAAAAAACTACGTGCAAATTTACCACCACCATGCTCCAAGGCATGCAGGCGGTGTTAAATAACCAGCAGTCTCCTCCTCACCCTGTTTTCGGTTTCTCAGGCTCACTCATCAGTTTTTTAATGTATCTAAATTGAGGATATGAGCAACAACAATTCTCAGGGACGTTTTGCGCCAAGACCGTTTGTTCCTAAATCTAGTTCACGACTCCTCAGTTCAGGTGCTTATACCTTCGTGGAGACTGGACAGGTTTTCATCCCAAAGTAGCCTCCAGCTCCATCTGCGGAGTAGTCCCTTCTTTAGAACATGCTTCCACTTTGTGCTCAGGTTCCTGTCCTGTGTCCAGTGTGGCTCTTTGTCAATTGTAACAACACTGACTCTCGCATTTCCCATTCATGACTGGGATAAACTTGGTGAACCTGAGTCATCTTCCCCAGACTCCAGACCTGTCTAGAAAAATCCTCACCCCCTTTTTTATTGGAAACCCCTGAAAGTGTAAATTATCACCCAGGGAGTTTCTCACCCACTGAATCCAGTCCCTCTTCCTCTTGATTCGCACCATTCTCAAGAAGCCAACTGACAATTTCTAGTCAAATTAAGTGGACCAATCAGGAGTTTGGTTTTGCCCACTCTTTTGCTAGATTTTAATAAGGTAAGGTGATGACTAATGTGTTCCAGTTTCAGGCTGGGACAAGATAACCCTTCCCAGAAAGCTGGTTCATTTTTTTCAAAGACAAAATTGTGCTGTAGAATTGAAAGATCAGTTAGGGATTTCCATTCTGGTCGGAAGTCTGGTAAATGTATGCTAATTTTAAAATACAGGATTGACTTGAACTTCCCTAGTATAAGGAGATTCTGTTTTGAAGTCAATGGAAAATAATTTCCTTCCTAGTTTAAAACAAAATGCATTCGCTTATCTTAAAAGTGAAAGAGTCAGAAACAAGACTTCCTTTTAAATTTGAACCTATCAGGCCACAAGAGCTTCCTTAGCAAAAGGTCTTTTTTTTATTGCATATAACATAAAATAATGCTTAGCACTATGACCAGACCTAGCATTAATGTTGTAATGCCATGATATTTCTGTTCAAAATTCTCAGAAAATTTACATCCCCTGGGAGAGTATTTGAACAATTTTTCCACTCCAGTTCCAGGATGTTTTTCCTCCAAAACGTTCAGTGCAAAGGTCTGGCTTTCAGACTACCTTAGTAATGTAGGTTTACAATAAGCCCGAATGCATTCAAGGACATGTGCAGAGCTGCTTAAGCATTCCTATTGGAGGCACCTGCTACACAGAATTAGACAGTAAATAGTGTGTGCAGTCTTGGGGCGTGTGTGATTTGACGCTTCACAAAGGTTCCATAGCAGTCTTCATCATTGTGGGAGTTGTCTTTCGTTTATTGGTTTTGATTTGATTTTCCCAATGCTGCAATCCAGATCCTGCCATTTGTAGGCTCTCCCTCTGTGCCCAGCATTGTGATTAATGTTTCATCCATCAACTCCTTTGATCTTTGCAATGATTGCTGAGGCACGTGTTATCGTATCTGTGAGCTTCAGAGGGTGGGCTGACGTTCCCAAGCTCACTCAACGGAGTGGAGGGGCAATACTTAGAAAAATAGCAGCCAAGGTGTGAACTCAAATTTTTCCAAGCTACACACTAGCTTGACTTTGCCCAATGTGTATTTGATAGAATGCCATCCTATTGCAAAAATAACCCAACGATTCTGTGGTCAAAGTTTGGAATAAAACAAAGTTAGCTCATTGCTTAAATAAAGTATTTTTTAAAAAGTTTTCTTGATGTATAATTCACATATCCCATGCTTTACCTGTTTAAAATGTGCAATCCAATGGTTCCTAGTACACACAGGAGTTGTGCAAATCACCACCACAATCAATTTGAAGTCAAGTTAATGATATCAAAAAAGAAACTCCATAATAGAAAATTACCTCAGAACAAAGAATGAGATTTCCTGTGAGCCAAGAAGGGCTTATGATTGGATTACGTCCCAGGCATTTTCTCAGTTAAATCCTTTCTATAAGAAGCCACGCAGAGGACTCAAAAATGTTGGGAATGGTCCCTGTATTATTCTGAGCTTGCCATCGTGTCCTGTGCTGTTTTCTTAGCTTTTTACAATATGTCAGCTCCTCTGGCTTCGTTGCACGCCCCCACTGTTGAAGCCGCTGGGGTGTAGCAGGACCTGCACCCATGAGGACAGCGCAAGCCCACAGAGGTTGGAGCATGCTGAGTTTGTGTGAAGCATTTCTGATTATCCAGAGCATCATTAGGATCTAAAGAACCTAAATTTGGAAATACCCTATGAAGTGAGCTTCAGACTCCTTCTTGTAAGAACGCAGGTTCCAGGAGCCACAAAGGGACTTTATGTGTTTCATTTTGTGATTTTCTGGTAGATCTTTACAGGCATTGAAGCTCTCGAAAACAATAAACACCTGTCCTCATTTCTAAATACATATCTGAAAGACTATATATGTATATGTATATGTATATATATATATTTACTCTATATATATTTGTGAGCTAATTCATTACAAACTCCACTGAGAAGGAATTAAGAGAAGGGAAGTTGCAAAAATAAAATAAAATAAAATAAAAATCAGCTTCTAGACATGATATTGCAACAACATCCATTGAGTTGAAGCAAACCTTCCAGAATCTTTGGGGCCTTGCCCTTCTCACAAGCAGACCCACCTTTCGGGCTGGTTCATGCAGATCTGCAAATGTAATGGGAACTAGAAGTGAAGGTGCGGGTAGGGGCAATCCCTTCAGCCGAATCCGTTAACTGCTGCTAACTGCAAAGGAACAAAGAGAGGTGAAGGAGGTGAAGAATGACTAATCCCCTCACGTTGGGTTATTGCATTCACTCTGAAGTCGTCCCTGCAACTGCACTTGTTTTAAGTATGTTGATGTAGCCAGAAAACATGAGAGGCAGCCGCAGTTCCCTGCACACCAAGGGCACAGTCAGTCTGCTTTCTGTAAAATGTCTCCGTGAGCAATGGACAGTTCTTTTGTCATGATCACTGCTGGAACCCAATTCCACTCATTGTCAATCCCCTGCAGCTGCTGGTTCATACTCAGCCTCTTCCCACCCATCAATCACCTGGATACCATGTAGGGTCACATCCCACTCTGTCCTAGGAAATGAGGCCACCGTCTCTGTGAGCTGCCAATTCAGCTTTTGTCTTTACCATGTTTCAAGTTTGGGGATACATACACATACACACACACAGTCTTATATAATACATGGTGTATATCTTAACATACATAACATGTGCTAACACAAACTAATGCTTAATCATGTGGCCTCATTTATCCATCATCCCCTGAGAGCTGTGACGCTGGTATAGAATCCTAGACTTGATCTGGCCACATTGCAACACCAGATATGCAATTTTTGGTTAAAAATTGAACTTGTTTTAATTTCTCTAGGAGGTCAGTTTCTCATTTGGATGACAATTCCTCACTGTGTCAACATGACTTCATTCATTGAAAATGATCGTACAAATTGTGGCAAGCAGTAATTTTTTTTTTAAATTTTTTTTTTTGAGCAACCTTACAAGATTTTAACAAGACAATATAAAATGTGTATAAGATGTGTATATATTCTGGACATTGCAACTGTCCCCAGGAGTGCCCCTCCATTACCCTCCCTTATCCCTCCCTTCCCCTTCCCGTTATAACTCTAAAAATAGTATTAAATTGTAAAGCATTACATCTTATCTGAACTTAACTCATGTTTCTAGACCAACTTTCTCATTGTCCAGGGTCTAGTCCCCACCTCCACAGATGAGTGGAGACAATGGACCCTTAGATCTCTGGGTTAAGCTGATTTTACTCATCATGATCTCTTCCATAACCATCCATTTACCCTCGAAGGCTGCAAGGTCATTGTTTCTAATTGCTGTGTAATATTCCATGGTATAAATGTACCACAGTTTTTGGATCCATTCTTCC
>PVKS010004751.1:0-90722 GCA_004027875.1 Aplodontia rufa
AAAATACTTGAAGAGCATATAATTCACATAGGCCTAGTGATGCCTAAAGCACACTCTACCTAACAAGAGCAGAATACCTATTTTTTCTCAAGCACACATGATATATTCTCTTGACTAGACCAATGCTGTGCCAGAAAGTAAGCCTCAGTATTTTTAAAAGCCCTGGAATCAATAAATTTAATCTTTTACTATAATGTAATTCAATTAAAAACCAAGGATTAGGGTGTAGCTCAGTAGCATGAGGCCCAGGTTTCAATCCACAGTACCACCAGAAACAAACAAAGAAAGCAGAAGGAAATTTGGGAAATTCACAAATACATGGAAAACGAATAGCACACTTCTAAATAAACAGTGGGCCAAAGAAGTAATGACAAGTGAGATTAGAAAATACTTTGAAATAAATGAAAGTGAAATGCCATGTGCCAACACGAGATTTAGCTAAAGCAGTGCTTAGAAGGAAACTGGTATCTTTTTAAAAAGAAGAAAAATCTAAAGTCAATATCCGAATTTTCCTAATCTTCCACCATAAGAAACTTAAGAACAAATGAAGCCCTAAGCAAGCAGGTTAAGGAAACAATAAGACTAGAGAAGGAATAATAATAAAAGGTAGATGCCAGGGAGATATAACAACTGATAACATTTGGGAATATAGCAATTACATATATGTACCTAAAAACAGAACATTCCATTGGAAAATCGGATAGTGGTAAGAAAAAAAAAATCAGTAAATAAAAAAATTAGTTATTTGAAAAGACCAACAAAATAAACAAATATTTAGTTATATCAACCAAAATGAGAGTAAATATTCAAATTACTAAAATCAGAGAGGATATTACTAACAACCTTAGAGAATAATATTATAAATGAATACTATGAATAATTTTCTGCCAACAAATAAGATAACTAAGATGATAGACAAAGTGCTGAAAGCGACAAAAAACGTAAAAGATCTGACTAGACCTATAACAAGAAAGGAGATTGAATTAGTAATTTAAGATTTCCCAGAGAAAAGTCCAGGCCTAGTGGCTTCACTGGTAAATCCTACCAAAAATTAATGGATCAATTCAAGATTTAATATTGCTAAATATTAATTCTACCCAAAGAGAAGCACAGATTCAATGCTATCTCTATCAAAATCTCAATGATGATTTTTGTAGAAATAGAAAATCTTTTCCTAAAATTCATATGGAATCTCAAGGGATCCTTACTAGTTAAAATAATCTTGAGAAATAACCAGAGTACTTGCACTTCCAGATTTCAGAGCTTACTACAGATCTACAGTAATCAAAGCAATGTGATACTGGATATGTATCTATCTATCTATATTTATCTCCAGTTTTGACCAGTGAGGGAAATGTGATTTGGGATTTAGTGTTGCTGGCTTTGCAGATGGAGGAAAGAAACCATGAACAAAGTTATGAGGTTGCCCTCTAAAACCTGGAAAAGAAGGGAAATGGGGCCTTTCCATAGAACCTCTAGAAAGGAAGGCAGCCTTGCTGACACTTTGGTTTTTTAGACCAGGGAAGCCAAAGGACTTCTGACTTTGAACTCTGATGGTTCATTCGTATTGCTCTAGCTACTAAGTTTGTGGTAATTTGTTGTGGCAGCCATAGAAAACTAATACAAGGATATGATTTCTTCTTGAGGGTATGAAGATATTCTAAAATTATATAGTGGTCATGTTTGCACAACTTTCAGAATATGCTAAAAACCATTGACATGTTCAGTTTTAAATGGATGGATTTTACGTTATCAGAATTATATTTCAGTGAAGTTCCTTTAAAAAAGAAAAAGATGCATCAGTGAGGTGAGATTGTTTAAAACTTCAAGCCACTTTAATACATGTATAATTAAAAATATTTGAATTTTGATGAAAATTACAAATCCATAAACCCAAAGATCTCCAGTGAACCCCAAGCACAAGAAACTTGAAGGAAACTACCTAAGGCTTATCATAATAAAGCTGCTCAAAAACAGTGATAAAGTGATAATCTTAAAATCAGTCAGGAAATAAAGATGCATTATGTACGAAGAAAGAAATAAGCATGAAAGCTGATTTCTCTTTAGAAATGATGCAAATGAAAGACAATGAAGTAATACTTTAAAAACACTGGAAGAAAAATGCTGCCAACCTAGAATTATAAACCTCTAGAAAGTATTTTTTTAAACAAAGAATGAGTGAATTTTATTTATGTTTTCATCAGGGTTTTGTTTTTTGACACTTGGGTATGTATGTGGTGCCAGGGTTCAATCCAGGGTTCTAGCGCATGCCAGGCAAGTGCTCTGCTGCTGAGCAGTTCCTAGAGAAAATATTTCTAAAAATTAGATGCAAAATTATCACTTTTTCAAAATATGAAAGCTGAAAGGATTTATCATCAGGAGACCTACACTTCTAGAAATTCTAAAGGAAGTCCTTTAGGCAGAAGGAAAATGGCCCTGTTAGAAATACATGTCTACGGAAAGAAACAATACCAGAAATGACAACTATAGGGGGAAATGTGTAAGGTTTTTCCTTATTATTTAAATCTCTTGAAAAGACATTGACTGTCTAAACCCAAAATAATATTGTATCGAGGGGATTTTATCATGCATGTATGCAAAATGTAAGGCAAAAAAGAATTGGAGGGAGAAATGGGAGTACACTATTTAAGGCTCTTCTCTGTAAACTAATTTAATATCACAGGAAGTTCCATCGTGAGAAGTTAAAAATATATGCTGCAACCCCAGAAACAGCATCTCAAATAGCAAACTAAGACTTACAGCTAATAAACGAACAAAAGAAGATATAATGAGTGATAAAAATAATCCAAAAGTAGGCTGAAAAAGGAGGAAAAGAGAAAAAAGAATAGTTGGGACAAATAGAAAATTAGTAGCAAGATGAAAGTCTCAAACTTAATCATATTAATAATCACCTTAAATTTACAGTGCTAAAAACTCCAATTAAAAGGCAGAGATGATCAGATTGGATAAAAATTACCAAACTATGTGCTATCTACATAAATCACAATTGAAATATAAATACACAAACAGGTTTAAAAGTAAAAAGATGGGTAAAGATGTCCATACTAACACTAATCAAAATAATACTGGAGTTGCTAACCAATATTAGACACTAATATTCAGAGCAAAGAATAACACCAAGGATAGGAATGTCATTTCACAATGATACATATCATGGGACATAAAACACATTTTCATATACTTAAAATATTCAAACCATATGAAGTATATTCCATAATTGTAGTGGTATTAAATTATAAACCAATAACAAATATCTGGAAAAATCCCCAAGTATTTGAAAATTAAATAACACATTTCTAAATCACTGTGGATCAAAGAAGAAGTCAAAAGAGAATTTAGGAAATATTTTGGACAGAATGAAAGTGGAAACAACATACCAAAATTTGTGAGAGGCTGATACAGCAGTACGTAGAGGGAAATATATAGCACTATATACCTAAATTAGAGAAGAAGAAGAAAGATCTCCAATCAGTAACTTAATTTTCTACCTTAGCAAACTTATTGTCCCTCTCTCTTAAAAAAACTACATTAAAATTTCATCTCACTACAGTCAGATTGGCAAAGATGAAGAATATAAACAATAGCAGATGCTGGAGGGGTTTCAGGGAGATAGGAACACTAGCACACTGTTGAACTGCAAACTGTACAGCCACTCTGGAAAGCAGTGTGGAGAATCCTCAAAAAATTAGGGATGGATCCACTATATGAGCCAGCTATCCCTCTTCTGGGTATTTTCCCAGAGGAGTTAGAATCAGCACATTACAGCGACACAGAAAAATCTATGTTTATAGCAGATCAGTTTACAATAGCTAAATTATGGAATCAACCCAGATGCCCCTCACTGAATGAATGGATCCAAAAGCTGTATGTGTGTGTGTGTGTGTGTGTGTGTGTGTGTGCGCGCACGCGCGCGTGTATGTGTGTGAATTCTACTCAGCAGTTAGAAACAATGATATTGCAGACTTTAAAGGTAAATGGATTGCTATGGAAGAAATCATGCTGAGCAAAGTTAGCCAAACCCAGAGAGTCAAGAGAAGTTAAATATTCTCACTTATTTGCAGAGGCTGGAATTACACCCAATCTTGTGTGAAAGGTGGTCAGGATCACATACTGGATCCAGCAGGGGCATGGCAACACATAATCTAGGACTACCATAGATATGTGGGGGGAAGGAAGGGGAGCAGGGACAAGATGAGAGGGGAGAGAGAGGGAGAATAGGGTAGGATCTAGGGAGACAATCAACAATGTAGCATACACTTTACCCCCTAAGAATCCAATATTACTTGTGCAATCATTTAATTCTGGAAAATTCACAATCTAAGCATTTATATTGCTTGTAGGGCAAATTGTAGAATAGTCAAGAGACTAGGGGATGGGCAATGTGGGGGTAATTCTGGTATAAGATTATATGCCTAACAAATGTTGCTTTGTATGTATTTATGATTATACAATAACTCAACTCCTTAATTAAAAAATAAAATAAAAAACAAAAACAAAACAATCCATTTTGAAAGACACAAAGTGCCAAAACTTACTCAAGAAGAAGTTGATAACCCGAATAATCCTAAATCTATTAAATAAACTGAATTTCTCATGAAAAATCTTCCCATGAAGACAATGGCAAGCTCAGAAGGGCTTCATTATGAACTCGACTACACATACAGGGGCAAAAATAGCATTTATCACTTAATTCCATGAGGCTGCATTAACTACATAGTGATAGAAGATAAAAACATTACAATAAAACTGAAAACTAATATTCTTATGAACATCAAAGCAAACATTTTAAAGAAAGGGAACTCATAATTTTTTACTAAAAGCAAAACTCCAATGTTTCTCTTAATTCAGTTGAGGTTTTCTTTGGTAGAAAGCCACATAGGTTTATATTTTTAATAAAGAGTATACTGTAGAAAGAGGTTTTGATGTTTGGTTCTGTGTGAGGAACCTCTAAAACATAAAAAAGCCACAAGCAGAAATGGCTTTGCCCCCAGGGAGCTTTAGCGCTGTATCACTATGCAAAGATAGGAAACTGGCTACCACTGTTTCTATATCATTTAATTTATTTGACCTAGACAGGATTTAACTTTAAGGCGAGCTCAGTTTTTTCCCTTTGATAAACACTTTTGCATTTTCTAAAATTGGAAATTATTGCCATAATTGTTTCCAGGATTTTAAAATCCCTTCTAAGACTTATTCTACAACTTTTAAAAAATTTATAATATTTAGGCCTAGTTCACCTATCTTTGTCTTGAACCTTGTTGACTAATAAGGTAAAATAAATATATGGTAGCTATATATGTGAGAAAGATTTGACTTATTTTTATATTTTGTTGAGGGCCTACCCCTTTGAAAACCTTAATGCTTTAGGTTTATTATATGTATTTTTTCATGGTAATCTAATAGATGATAACCTTTATCCATAAAACTATGAGTTAAATATATTTTATCATATGTTCTTTTTCACATATTGGTTTTAGCTTTAATTTATGACAGTCTATCATAAATATTCAATTAATTATGTTATTTTAAAGATGCATATAGTACTATCCTTGATCCACAGAGGGATAACTGGCTTTATTATTTTTCAGTCTTCATGTTTGCTATAATCTTTACCTAGACCATATAACATGCTATTTATTTATTTATTTTAATTCTTCATTTTTTATTAGAGTTTAGTGATGTTCAATCATAAATGCATATAAAGTAACAATATTATATGCATTTGATCCTAAACCATAGTTACTCCCACATTGCCCACACCCTAGTCTCTTGATTTTTCTATATTGTGCCACTAAAAGGGATATAAATGTCCATGTATATATGTGTGTGTGTGTGTGTATGATTGTAAATTTTCCAGAATTAAATGATTGTATAAGTATTATTTGACTTCTTTTAATTTTTTTTAAAAGAGAGATGGAGAGAGAGAGAGAGAGAGAGGGAGAGGGAATCAACTTCATTTAGTTTTTCATGTGACTTTCATTGCTCTGAGACTGTTGTGTATGTGGTGCTGGGGTTTGAACACTCGTACTCGCAAATGCCAGGCAAGCGCTGCAACCGCTGAGCCACTGCTCCAGCCCTTGACTTCTTTTTAAAAAGGAAAGATTCTAACAAGATTACTAGGTTCCTGCTGATACTCTCATTTGACTACTGTCCCTACTTTTAATTTTGAAACTTATATAAATTGTTACAGTAAATTAACTCAGAAAATTGTATGGGTACTATGAAAAATACACTGTAACTTATTGTTGCAAATATAGCATTGGTGACACTATTGGCAAAGGAATCATTCAGACAAGATCATGTCATGATAAAACTAGGTGTCACTTAGGAGTGAAACCGAATGCTGAATGGTGAGATAGTGAAAATTTCATCATGGTAATTCAGAGTATCTTAATTATGCATGGAGATGGTAAACAAATTAAGGATATAATTGGAGGAAATGCCAATGTAATGGCTCTGCAAAGGTTATATTCAAATAATTATCCTTCATTTGTAGGTTGATAAAATAATTAAGATAACAAATGTGATCTTAACATTGTTTTTAGAAAACCACCACACTAACAACAAAAGTCGTCATGCTAGCAAACAATAAGAATTATTATTAGTGCTAGTACCACTATTTGTTGTGCACATATTTTGGGCCATTCACTGGCTCCATCAGACCATAAACATTATTTATTTTATTAAATCCTCACCACAATCCGATAATGTAAGAGCTACTATCCTCATTATACAAATGAGGGACAGGTCCTCAGTTTTTTTTAATAGAACCATATTTCTTCTATTGTTTGAACTTATAGTTCAAGTGGGTTGCCCTTTTTTTGTTGTTTTTAAAGAAAGAGGGGACAATAAGAGAGAGAAAGAGAGAAGCATTTTTTAAAATTTAGTTTTTCATGTGACTTTCATTCCTCGGACACTTCATTGTGTGCTTGGTGCTGGGATTTGAACTCATGTACTCGTGCATGCCAGGCAAGTGCTGTAACAACCAAGCCACTGCTCCAGCCATGGGGTTTTTAAAGATGAAAGTCAAACTGAGGGCTGGCCAATTTAAGAATCTCATCCTATTGGCCACAATGTTTACTTTAATGGTACAAATGACCCAAACTAAGCCAGTGAGTCCTTCCCCAGGACTATTTATAGAATTATTGTTATTTCCAGGAATAGTGTGGCCGCATCTGACAAGACTGCAGCAATATACGTGGAAATTCAGAATCTGAGATTCAGTTACTCTTGTACTTGTACTAATAGCACTTCCTTTGTTTTTTAGGTTAAGGAAGAAGGTTGTAATCATTCATGGGCACGCATGAGCCCTGCTCCTGTAATTTGCACATGGTCCACATAAAATCACAGTGTAACCTACTTCAGTTTCATATATCCCCAAATATCAGTGAAATCATTATCTTGATGTTCTGGGTACATTTTTCCTTATATATACAAAATAAACATATAACCATTAAGGAAGCTTTATCTATGTACTACTTGAAGCAATTTCATGTCTTTTAGTGGACTATATACCATATTTTGGGAAACACTGTCCTAGAGAAGATGTCACATCATCCTGTGTTATTTAGAATGCTGCTTTTGTCTGTGAATTTGTGCTTAAAGTTTTCTCTGTATATTCATAATCCTTCTGTTCAAAAAGGTTAGGGACACGCTATGAGGAGTCACAAGGGAAAAGCACATGTACAGGAAGAAGGAAGACATTTTTCTAATTGAATCATCAGCTCATATGAAGCACTTGTGAGGCATTCCCTTTTTCCAAATTTGATAGTTTTTCTCTTAAAATCTGAGCCAGTTCTCTGGAGCCTCACCTGTAGCTCTGGGCAAAAGGAATCTGTAGCCTAAAACTGCCTAAGTTAGAATATATTTTTCCCACTCTCCTGGTTCAAATAAGACATTTTGTTAATTCTGCAGATTAAACTTGTGAGGTCAGACTCATTGCACTTTTGTTTACTACCAGATCTTTGGCAACATGCCAGTATACAGCACAGAGCAGGGGCTCAATGAATATTTAACAATGCATGCATGAATGGGCATATTCACATGAGGGCTTGTCAGGTGGGCAGATCAAATATTACAATGACTGACTTAGTTAAGGAGTATTTTTTGGGGGGGGGTAAGTGAGCCTGAATTTTATTAAGAAGGCAAGTGAGAGAGGGGTTCAAAACTCCCGGTACAGCACACTTAGGGAGGACAAGAGTGCCTGAGATGTCTTTATTGGTGACAGAATTGGGACTTATAAATCTCTCCCTTTCATGATGCTGGTCATTGAAATATGTTTGCTGAATAAATGAGTTAAAGAAAAACAAATAGTATTCTCTTGTTGTGGGGAACTAAGTGGGAATGGGTGAGGGAATGGAAGGATAGAGGGAACAGATTTAAAATGAAATATCATATCTACTTTAGAAGTAACTAAACATATTCCCATTACCAAAAAAGCAAGTAAATATATATAATAATAATAGTGTGTGCCTTAAACTAGCTCACAAACCAATTTTTGCCTTTGTCATAGAAATGTGACAATAAGAGCTTCATCTCATATAGAAAATACTTCTTGTGAGATCTGTATTTTGGTATAAAATGCACCAAAACATTTGTTTCTGTTTACCTTGAGGGAAAAAAATCCCCTTCAGAGATAGCATGTGGAGAACAGCCATCTGTTCAGGATTACACTTCTGAAGTGCTGTTTTTCAGAACTCGGTTGACTCTGTATATGTTAATTAAAAAAATAAGGACTGTTCTTCCCCTTTATCAAGTTCATTTATCAACTCTGTCATAGGTGTACTTATATTGTAGTATGAATAACTATTAATTGTCGATTGAATAACATATTGAACCAGGAACTCTGGATTCTCTGAATTCAGTTGCTGTTTTTACTCTGCCATCAGATTTTGGAACAAGTAATTAAATGTCTTACCTTCCCCCCAAACAGCTTTGAATGTTCATGAAATTAAGGGTAGCTCCAATATTATTTAGCAGATTAGGATACTAGCAGTTCTGGGCAGAGGTATGGCAGAACATTAAAGAGAAGTTTGTATGACAGTGTTCATAACCCTTATACCCACCACTCCAGAGTGACCCCTGAGGCTCTGATGCTGAATAAGTGGAGGTAGTCCCAGTTATCACCCAGGTAAACATCTCCTCTGGGTGAAACTAATACCAGGTTTTTAAAGCTGTCTCATGTGCATAGTCATAACTAGACCTCATTTCTATGAGGGCAGAGATTATGGCAAGTTTTCTTACCCGAGTTTTACTAACGACAAAATTGAGGCTAGGTGATTTGATCAAGGTCACATAATTATTGGGTAGCAGAGTTGGGATGTAAATTCATGCATTTGGATTCCTGACTATATTGTATTAACTCTTTGATTTATCTGGGGAAAAAGACATTAGAAGGGATTGAAGGAAGCTTGATACTTCATTTGTGGAGCATTGACTTGCCTGACTCTCTTGCAAGATTTTATTTGTCTTTTAAATGCAATATCTTTTTACTTTAGCAAAAACTATACCTAACATATGCCTAACATCCTCCTACTACATCATATACCTATAAAGAGTTAGAGGTAACCACTACAGCTACAAGAAAATAGTTTGTATTTCAGTACAGAGCAATTTTATAGAGCAAATAAGAAACAATCATGAACAGGCTAAGAGGTTTTTTCTGTTGCCTTATTTGATGACATTTCCTTATGGAGCCTTCAAGGTCACCTACATATAAGAAATGAAGGGTAACATCTGGATTTCAAGGAAAATTAATCACTTCTTAAAGCTGTGCAATTGCTCTGTTAGAAGATATCATTATTAAGCAATTGAAATGGAAGTCCTAGAGATCCCTTCTTAAGATCTGTTTGGAACAGAGGACCTTTTAGATTCTGTTCCATAGTTTGGTTTGTGTAACCTTGGACACACTTTTTTTAACCTTTCTTAACTCATCTAAAACATGTCTCATAGTTTTATTTTGGGTTTAAAAATGCTTTGACATTTTTGGATTAAGTAGTAGGTGTATGGAAATGCTATTCCTAAAGAAGGTTGGAGGCTAATGAAATCATTTTATTGTTCTTTTCAACTTTCTTTTCAGGAAGGTCAGGAAGCATTTTATTTGTGGACCTTTAACTTATACACCAAACATTTACTGAGAATCATGTATCAGACCTTTGGTGCTATCAGATGACACTTCTGAGAACACAACCAAGGCTCTTTTTTTCTGCAGTGGAATGTGAGAATATGGTGGCCATTTGTAAGGACTTCCATACTATTGTACAGTCAACATTAGAATTTCCTGTCTCCTAGTACATGGTTGTATTTAACCATACACTGCCTTATTACAATGAACTGTTTCACAAGCACTTGCAGTTAGAGAGTTGGCTACTTGCAGGAGGAAGCCAGGGCTTATTTCTCCTGTTCTCAGTGTAAAGCAGTAGTGAAGAATTCTTTATTGGAAGTATATGCAAAGGACTTAGGAATTTCTCTGAAATTGTAAGAAAAATTATTTTGTGCATACACAGTTTTCTACAAAAAAATCTATTATTTTCATTAGATTGTCAAGAGGGCCAGTGTCTCAATGATTAGCCACTATTGATTAACTGTTGTTTGGGGCTTATGATCAATATTTGAATTGTGGGAAGACAGATATGAGTCCCATGCACAATAGGGATTTTTTGTGATTGCAGAGTATATTTGGGTTTGGCTCTCTGTTCCCCATTGCTGGAGATATTAGGTTAATATCTGGATAACTCATCAATAATAATATTGAGATGTTAATGTGCTTCTTCTACCTCTTGATACTATGATGATATGAATCTGTGTTAAAGAATATGTCTAATTCTCCATCCATTCTCCCTATATCCACTTTTGTGTGACTCACTCTGAACTATTTATACTCCTAAAGCATCTTTTTGACAGATAAGCAGAGGCCTGCAAGTCAGGTTATGAGAACCATAGCCTGAATGATATGTGTGAAATACTGGAGAGTAGGAAGGGAATTTGGCATGAACCCTAGGGAACACAGAGGAGATAGATTGATTTTTGAGTTGAGGTTATAAGAATCAGGAGAAAGTAGTTGAGAAACAGGTCAACACAACTGCCAACAACGTACCTAAAATAGGATGGAATTGAGTACCAGATCAGGCTCGTTATCTGTGAGTGTAGGCTTCTGAGCAATTTTAGTTTGTCCTACGCTTATGTTATTCTCATTCAAAGAAATTAGGACAATGCAACTCCAGAGATGACTTTTAGAAGCGCAAAGTGGTGAAACCACATTGATTTCAAGTATGTACATGCACATATATGTGCATGAACAAATGCACAGTATGCAACATGTCCATGCCTTGATACCCATGGAGATGTTTGTCCACTTGAGTCCAGTCATTTAAATGAATGTTTGTTCACACCTATACCATTTGTAATGAAGATTAAATATTGTACTTAATAGAAAATTTTCACTTGCAGAGAAATAGACTATCTTAAAGCAGTTGAATATCTTATAGCCGAGAATAGTATTTTAGGTAATATATTGCTGCTTTTTTCAGTGTCAGTATCACAAAGCCTCACAGTATAGACAAGGAGCTGCTCACAGGCAAAACCCAAGCTGACAGTATCATACCAATATGGTCAAGGTTAGGGAAATCTGAAGGATATTATTTATAATCTAAAAGAAATTGACCATCTTATATGCTCCAGTTTTCCTTGGAAAAGTGTGTTTGTTAAATAGTCATCACCCACAACCCCATCTTGTAATGTTGGGCCTGGGGCCTTTTAATTAAATGTTTCCTGAGAATATTTCCTGGTGATCCTCTGAGCTGGCTGTTTTATTTACTCTTTAGCATCTGGAGAGTGTCACTTAGCATCCTTTGTCTTGTGCATTTTTGATGAGCATAGTGTTGCTATTTTCGCATGGGTTTTGTAAACTCCTTTGAGGAATTCAGGGGTCCATGCAGAGAAGATGACAGCAAGATCCTTCTTTTATTTAATCTATTCATCCCCCAATCTCACAGTGACCAGAGTAAAGCTGTACCTATAAAAGCTGATTTGCCAAGTGTTTTTGCTCTGAAGGGACATCACCTATTTTTAGCAACAAAGAAGTGTTAGGAAGGGGAGGGAGGCATACCTCAGAAGGACAGATCTGAAATGAAGCCCAGAATGCTGAACAGAGTGCAGCAGAGAAGCAAAAGGGTGTTTGGTAAAAGGTCACACAGGAGGAGAGTGCAGATCCGAGGTTCTGGAGGGTTGTAGGAAAACCTCCATTTGATCCAAGGTTCTGGAGGGTTGTAGGAAAACCTCCATTAAGAGTTCAGTTAATACAGAATTCAGGAAATGTTATTAAAAAGTTCCTTAACATAGCAGAGTAAGGGAAATCAAGACGTGGAAAACCGAACTGGTTGCTTAATTTGATTAGCAATCTGTATTTTAGAAAATTTTTAGATTAAGGCAAATTGTCAATACACTGATTGAGCAACCATACTTGTATACAGCATTGTGCCAGGAAATGTGTGTGAAGGGTGAAAGGATGGTATTTGAAAAACACAAGGTGAGGTATGCGTTGTCCAAAAGCATATAGGGCACTGTCTTAACTGTTGGGTGCTATTATCCTATTTAGTCTTTAAAACAATATTAGGAAGTACGGTGATCCCTATTTGACCCAAGAGAAAGTGCCCCTATCCCTTCCTTTAGGATTAAGTGCTGTGGTTAAGCCAATTATGGTAGGCCTGTTTCTCTTGTCTGATTAGCTTAGTGGTGGAAGTAGAACCAGTTCAAGCCAGTGAGATAGAAAAGTCTGTTGAGGGACTTCCAAAAATGTTTCTTGGTCTTAAGAGGGAACACTGGAAGAAGTAGCCTGTATTTATATATTCTTCCTTTTTGTATATAGGCATTGCTGTGCTTGGATAGAGATGCTTAGATCTACCACAGGCATATATATATATATATATATATATATATATATATATATATATATATATATATATATATATACATTTTTTTTAAGAGATAGGCTCAGTAAGAGAGAGAAAGAGAATCAATTTTACTTAGTTTTTCATGTGGTTTTTGTTGCTCCAAAACATCGTTGTGTATGTGGTCCTTGGGTTTGAATGCAATTCCTCGAACATGCCAGGCAAGCACCTTAACCACTGAACCACTGCTCCAGCCCTGACAGGCATCTATTGACTATGAAGGGAGTCAACCTGAGTGAAAATCAAATTTTCTGAGGATAGCAAAGCAAAGAGATGAAAGGACCCTGGGTCTTTGATATTGTGAAGTTGCTGAAAAACCCTCCCTACTTTTTAAATTCCTGCTAGATGATGTTATAATTGTCTTTGTATCAGTCAGTGTGTATTGAAGTCTTTGGTAATGGTATCCTCACTGATAACAGAGTATGTGCAGACGCATAGGGCTCAGAAAGGTCACAGGGCACTTATAAATCACTAATAGTTCAACATAACTGAAATGTAGGATATTGGAGTGTCAGGTGACAGCGAGAGATAAAATGAAATAGTGGGCAAGGCTCAGATCCTGAGGGCCTTGTTATGATCAGAGATTTGGACTTTATTTTTTAAATAACGAGAAGACATTGAAAAGTTTTAAGCAAGGCAATGGCATAGTTAGATTTGCAATTTGGAAACATTCCTCTGACTACAGGGTGGAAGATTGAAGAGGGTGAGATACCAGAGGGTAAGACACCAAGGTCATTCACTCAGGAGCAAATGGATTCACATGCAGGGTTGTGTCTTTCCATTATTACTCTGTTACATCTTGGAAACATGGAAGTTAAGACAAGATGTGCAAAGTGGAGAACTGGAGGGGCAGACAGTAAATATTTAGAATTTCATGAAAGAATAGTATGTTGGGAATTGTGAAGGATTTCAAAGTACAGATTGGATCTGAGCTGAAAACTGAAACACCTGGGCAACTTGGGTGTTGAGTGGAGCATAAAACAATATAGGGAAATGGAAAATTGAACTGAAATGGAGGGTTTTTGGGTGTGTGTGTGTGTGTAAAACTAGAGTGGTCACTTTCGACCAAAGTGGCAGAGAAAAGCAATTAAACTTTACCCTGGTTCTACCACTTGGTAGTCATAGAAGACTAGTCTTGATAAACTTTGGTTTCCTGTTTGGTTGAATTGGGATTACAAACATACTTTATGAACATACAAACAGTATGTAACCCTCAATGTTATGTGATGGGAAAGACTCCTCCCCTTTGAGGTATTCTTCCTAAAAGCCCAGATAACCCCTCTAATCACGAGAAAACATCAGATGAACCCAAATTGCAAAACATTCTACAAAATATTTGACTGAGACTCCTCAGAACTTTCCAGGTCATAAAAAAACAAAGAAAGACTAGGAAACTAAGGAGACATGACAACTGAATGCAGTGTAGAATGCTGGACTGAATCCTAGAAGAGAAAAAAAAAAAGACATTAGTATCAGTAAAATTTAGAGTTTAACTAACAGTATTGTACAGGTGTTGGTTTCTTAAATTCTGAAAATGAATCACAGTAATGTTCGAAGATAATAACAATACAAGCAAAGGAATGTGGAAAGGCTGTGTAATCAGTGTTCTCTTTATAACTTTTCCACAGATCTAACAGAACTCCAAAATAGAAAGCTTATTTACAACAATATATACTTTGCTGAATTGCTATGAGGACTGAATGAAGAGACATGTATATATGAAGGAGCTAATACAGTTCC
Organism: Aplodontia rufa; assembly: GCA_004027875.1. Classification (NCBI taxonomy): domain Eukaryota; kingdom Metazoa; phylum Chordata; class Mammalia; order Rodentia; family Aplodontiidae; genus Aplodontia; species Aplodontia rufa. The sequence continues at coordinate 14,709 of PVKS010004751.1, forward strand.
TGATATATATTAGGGACTCAACTGTTAATTCTCTTTAAACTAGTGATTCTCCAATTTAGGGTTATAAAAATCACCTGGAAATGTTTTGTCAAAAATGCAAACAAATCCAAGGTTCTCAACTGCATATTTAGATTTAGTGTGTCTAAAATAGGGTCTAGGAAGAATTTTTCATAGATGTCTTCCAGAGATCTTAATGTGTAAGTAACCCATGATCATGCTTTGAGAATGCTGCTGTAGACTGTGGGAATCCTTGAGGGAGAGTTGTATACAAGAGGAAAATAATGAGATAATGATGCCTTCCCTACTTACCTCAAATGGGTTGTAGGGAGAAAATGGGGAAACATAGAAGCCAGCACTTTGCAAACTGTAAGTTACAATTTAAATTATTACAGATTAATTTGGAATGAAAGAGAGGTCTGATTAGGTAGACATTTGATAATAATAGCAGTGAGGTCGAAATCTAATTTTTATCCATTTCAGCCACCTAAAAATGTTCAGCTGCCTTTGTTACTTAAGAACTCAGATGACCCACAGGCAAAGGCTCAGTTCAACTCCTTCAATTACAGATGAGCTAACTGAAGCTGAGAGAAGAGACGTGACAGGTTCAAGGTCACAGAGCTCCTAAATAAGAGGTTAAGATTGGAACCCACTCTTGCAAGCTTCGGTCCATATGTACTTTCTGCTTCCAGATGATCCCTTGATACCTCACTCAGAGTCTTAGCCCTTTCATATGGGGTCTGGAGAAAGGGAAAGATGTCAGACTTATTAAGAAGGATGCCAGGAGTTTGTTTACCTTAGTCCTGCCAGTAGGTCTGCTCTTGACCCACCATGCCGTAGTATAACACAGCCTTCATTTCAGCTACAGTAAAAAGGGATCAGCTGAACAGGAAAATGGCTTTTTTTCTGGAGAATCTTCAATCATGTTCAACTTCCACGTCCTCAGCCATGTCAGCAATGTGTCACCAACCCGAGAAAGCTCGCCAGGCCTTCAGAAGGCTGACTCTCAAACCAGCCACACCTCTCTGCCTTGGCTCAGCTTAACTATTCTGCCAATAAAACATATTGCTTGTGACTTTGCTATTCCAAGATGCTGTGTAACCCAAGGCTACTTCTGGGAAGAATGGAAACCAAGGCATAACATTCTGTGTTTCCCACAAAGCTCTCTATATAAGAGGAATTGAGTTTAAATTCAGGGAAGCCTGGGATAGATATGTAGCTTAGTGGCAGAAAACTTGCCTAGCATGTGTAGCTTAGTGGTAGAAAGCTTGCCTAGCATCTCCAGCGCTGAAAACAATCAAGGGCAACCTTGAAATGAAAAGTCATACAGGGTAGTGAAGTAGACAGCTTGTTAGGTGACCATACTTACCTATAACCTACTTTCCTTCAGCTCTCTCCCAATGGGTTCATTGCTGTGACCAAAATACCTGATAAAAATAACCTGAAGGAGGAAAAGTTTCTTTGGGGCTCACAGTTTCAACAGGTCTCAGTACATGGTTGGCCAATCCCATCTATCTGGGCTCAACGTGAAGAAGCTCATCGTGGTGGAAGGCCACGGCAGAGGAAAGCTGCTTAGCTTATGGCAGAGGGACAGTGAGAGTGCAGGGGCTACAGGGAAGATGCAGTCTTCCTGACCATAACCCCAGTGACCCACTTCTTCTAGCCATGCCCCACCTGCCTACAGTTACCAGTCAGTCCGTTCAAACTAGGACAGACCAATTAGATTATAGCTGTCTTAATCTAATCATTTCACCTCTGACTAGTCCAGCATTAAGAGGAACTCTTGGGGGACACTGCATATCCAAACCATAACATCCACCATCACCCATTAGAAGGGATCAGAGTTACATCCAGTTGGCCAATAAGGTATTAGTAATGTTGGTGGGTGAGACTGCAGGAAAGGCGTTGGTTTTCCTACAATAAGAGCTTTTGTAGCCATCTTGAGAGGATGAAGTAAAGACCTTGAGAATGAAAATTATATCCTAAATAGGTCAGAGCTGTAGCTGCAGCTGGTATTGTACACACCTCTTCTGAACTCTACCTTCTGTGACATTACCATAGTGGGATTATTTATACCATTGGAAGCTGGCAAATGCTACACAGGCTTTTCCTCCTGCCTCCTAGAGAGCTAGTTCCTAAACATAGCAGTATACCACCCCGTATACCATAAGCAAAGCTAAAATTTAGCTGAAACCTGGGGCTTTCACAATCTCCTGTAGAAACTGTACTATCCTCAAATTGCCCACTGCCAACAACTTCTGTTATCTGTGTTAGCCAGTGGTGGTAGGTTTCCTGTTATTTACAGCTGGATGCATTCTTCACTGTTCCAGGCAGCTTGATTGGTTAGAGAAAAGGAGAAGTGTAGGATGCACTTTATTTACTTTGTCTTGATTGAAAAGGTGGGGGAGATTTTGTCCTGAGCCTCAAGTATATTTTAAAAGCAATGGTTCTCAGAGTATGGTCCCCAGACCAGCAGCATCAGAACTGCAAACTGAAGCTTTACCAGACTTTTTGAATAAAAAATTCTGGTCCAATAATCTCAAAATGACAAAAGCTCAAAACTGGAGGGAGATGCTGGACTGAAAACAGGAATGTTAAGTTAAAATGTGCTTTTCAAATGTTGAGACCTCTTGGTTTCGCTCTTTATCCATGTACCTTCTCTCAGGATGCTAGAAGGTACTCCCCACCACAGTGAGGAACTAAACTAACAAAGAGGAGGCATGAGATTCAGGAAACAGAAGAGATGAGCAGCACTTCTTAGAATGATGCAGAAAGAAACCCAAGGGTGACAGCTGTACGTTAGACCTAGAGAGCAACTGAAAGGGAGGATGGAGGGCTCCAGGAAAAAAATTACCTTTTGGTTGGTTTTACCAAATGGAAAAAGCTGAATTGAATTGCTATTAAAGGGCACAATAAAGCCTAGCCACTGCAACAACACAACAGCTATAACAATAATATCTCAGCAGATTCTGTTGACTAAAAAAAAAAAGTTTCAGAGAAAAGGAGAGGATGTTGGGCATGGTGGTACATACCTGTAATCCCAGTGGCTAGGGAGGCTGAGGCAGGAGAAGCACAAGTTCAAGACCAGCCTCAGCAATTGAGCAAGCTCTAAAAAACTTAGCAAAACCCTGTCTCAAAATAAAAAAATAAAAAAGGGCTGGGGATGCAGCTCATTGGATAAGTGCCCCCTGGTACAAAAAAAAAAAAAAAAAGAGGAGGAGAGGTGTTCATAGTCACTTATCACTTAAGTCACTATTTATATGTCCAATTAATGTAAACTCTATTGCTTTAATTTTAAAAAAGAAAGCATGGGATACAGTTGTGTTAGAGAATGGAGAGAGGAAGATGGATGTAAATGAACTCAATCCTCACTTACCAAAAGCATGGTAGGTAAATCAATAGTTAATGTTCAGGATCAATGAGACAAGATATAGTGGTTTAGGCACAGTATTTAGAAACATGAAGATAACCGAAGAAAAACAGCTAAATTATTCAAAAATCCTTGCCTCTGGGGAGTGGAATGTAACCCCAATTTTTTGTGTTATTTTTCAAATAACACATTCCAACAAAAACAAAAACTAAAATCTACCTAATAAGTCAGTTAGTTAGAAAAAATGTGTGTGTGTGTGCGCGCGCGCGTGTGTGTATGTGTATGTGCGTGCGCATGCGTGTGCGCATGTGTTTATTTAAAGACTTCAACTTCCAAAAAAGAAAATGAGCAAAGCAAAAAACTTCAAACTGCTTTGGAACCAACCTGACATTTCACTCGGTTTAAGACCTCTCACATTTTCTTCCCATCTAATCTTGGAAGAAAATCAGGGAGGTAACATTTTCACATGTCAAACCCAAGAGGTCATGCCAGAGTCAGTCCTCCACCAAGATGACCTGCTTATCTGTTTTGGACTGAAAAGCAAACACAGAAAGACAATGGGTTATGAGCTTGTGAGAATACCATCTTTCTCTTTTAAAGTACTGGGGTTTTGTTTTCACCCCAAACTCGAGGTACTTTGTACCTCTATGATTTTTGTATACTCTATGATTTTTGATGTTCTCAAGAGATTAGCAACATAAACTGCTGAACATATTTTTTCCTAGATGCTCTTCTTATTCAGGAGATAGCAACACATTTTCTTAATTCATATTTATTTATACTCATGGTAAACATGATTAACTCTCTTAGATTCAATACTTAATTGGTACAAATGTCAAACACAAGAAAATCACATGGCTGGTTATTAAATAGGGCTGATTCCATCTCAATGCCCTCTTGAACATAAATTCTCTTTCTTTCCAAGTGTGTGTGTGCATGTGTGTGTGTGTGTGTGTGTGTACAATGAAAACAGCTCTCATAACTGAGTAGATGTTTCAGTGAAATGTCCAACTGTGACCACATTTAATATGTTTCTTTAATGTACTGTGTACAATATGTGTGTTTAATGTACTGCATGAAATGCAGATTTCAGGGCAGTACTGTCACCTTAATGTTGCTTGTGTCCTCATTGTTCACCATTAAGTATTTATCTGTTACTTTTCTTTGATTAGCCTTTTGGTGCTTTGCTTGTCTCATTTTTAGAAGTTCCCTTTCTTATTTATTCTCTGATGCCTTTTTACTTAGAGCTCCATTTCTATTTCCTAGTCTGTGTGAACGTGTCTCTGATATTAGTATTTTTCTATAATTTTTCAGAGTTCTTAACACTTTAGCAAGTTTTGCCTTTCTTCAAGGATTTTAAATATCTCACTCATTAGCTAAATATTAATACTACATAAATTTTTGATAAATATATATATATATAAAATTGGTGTAAATGCTTTTGGCACTCCATTAAGTTCACATGATTGATACATTTTAGCATTATCTAGTGGAAATTCTAAACTGATTTTTATTTTTTAATTTCTAATTTTTTAAAAGAGAGAATCAATTTTATTTAGTTTTTCATCTGGTTTTCATTGCTCTGACACCTTCATTGAGTACCTGGTGCTGAGGTTTGAATGGTGTCTTCATGCATGCCAGGCAAGCACCGTAACCATTGAGCCATCACTCTAGCCCCTCTAAGCTGATTTTTAAAGATTAGGTAAATAAAGGAGAAAGATACAGTTCTTATAAATAGCTACTTTTTATTTATTTGTTGTCAATATAGTATTTATAAATTAACAGTCATGGCTTTTTTACTTGAAGAGTAAGTGCTGCACTAACACACTGTTGGTGGAGCTGCAAACTGGTACAGCCCCTCTGGAAAGCAGTATGGAGAATCCTTAAAAAATTAGGGATGAGTCCACCATATGACCCTGCTATTCCACTCCTGGGAATCTTTCCAGGGGATTTAGAATCAGCACATTACAGTGACACAGCAATATCGATGTTCATAGCAGCACAATTTACGATTGCTAGGCTATGGAAACAACCCTGGTGTCCCTCACTGGAAGAATGGATCCAAAAACTGTGGTACATTTATACCATGGAATATTACACAGCAATTAGAAACAATGACCTTGCAGCCTTCGAGGGTAAATGGATGGTTATGGAAGAGATCATGATGAGTAAAATCAGCTTAACCCAAAGATCTAAGGGTCGATTGTCTCCACTCATCTGTGGAGGTGGGGTCTAGACCCTGGACAATGAGAAAGTTGGTCTAGTAGCATGAGCTAAATCCAGATAAGATGTAATGCTTTACAATCTAATACCTTTTTTAGAGTTATAATGGGAAGGGGAAGGGAGGGATAAGGGAGGGTAATTGGGGAGAGCACTCCTGGGGATAATTGCAATATCCAGAATGTATACATATTTTATACACATTTTATATTATTTTGTTAAAATCTTGTAAGGTTGCTCAAAATAAAAAAAATTATAAGAAAAGGAGTAAGTGCTGGCACAGTCTGGAATGAATATGTCAAAACCATCTCAGATGAAGAAGGGGGGGGATAGTAGAAACATAAGAAAAAAGATGAATAGACAGATTACTGTCAAGTTTGACTCTTGTCCCCCAAACTGTAGGCATGAAACCGTCATATGACCCAGCTATACCATTCCTCAGCATTTACCCTGAAGAATTAAAGTTATTTTACTACAGTGACACATGCATACCCATGTTTATAGCAGCACAATTCACATTAGCCAAACTATGGAACCAGCCTAGGTATCCATCAACAGATGAATGGATAGAGAAAGTGTGCTACATATACACCCTGGAGTTTTATTTAGCCATAAAGAAAAATGGAATGTCATTTGTAGGAAAATGGATGGAACTAGAGACCATCATGTCAAGTGAAATAAGTCAAACTTAGAAGGCTAAGGGTCATATTTTTCTCTCATATGTGGAACATGGAGAGGTAAAAGTAAAAGTTTGGGGTGGATCTCCTAAAAATCAAAGGGAGATCAGTAAAGGAAAGGGATCAAGAGATGGGAGGAAGGAGGAAAAGAGGGAGGGGGAAATGATGGGGAGGGATATTGGTCAAATTATATTGTTATATTGTGTGCATATACGAATATGTAAAACTAAATCTCATCAGTATGTAGAACTATGTATCAATAAAAATGTGGAAAAAACACTAAAAAAGTAAAATATTTAAAAATGGGAACTTACAAATAGATTTCTTTTTTATTTTTCTTTTTCCCCACATTTTTTATTGGAGCATTATAGTTGCACATAATGAACCAACAAATTTAAAAATAATTATTTATTTACAAAGAGATTTACCCAGACTCCTTATTTGGGGAAACTTAGGTCTTGTGTAGTATGCAAGAGAAGCCAATCCTGTCTGTGTGATATTCTTGTGGTTTTTCATTTGGGATTAATATATTTTGTGTTTGCTAAGTTGGCAACTGCCAGCAATTTCAGGGGTCACATTGAATACAAAGTGAGTATAAAATTATATATTTATGGAGGTGCTCAGTACAGTGCTTTATCTTTAATTTTGGGCCAATAAGTCTTTGATAAGGAAACACTGCACCATTACTGGATGTTTTATAAAATCATTTTATCCATGAAATTTATCAAGTGAAAGAGCATTTAAAAACACACATTTTACTCTTTAACCTTAAGTTTTTTAAATGTGAAGAAATATCCTGAGAATATAACAAAATCAGTCTACAAACCCATCATCTAAATTTCATAACTATTAAAATGCTCTTATATTTCCCCTATAAAATATTTAAAGAATGCCCCAAGCCATATTCTTCCCTTCCTCCACACAAGTGATCACTGTCCTGAAATTGGTATGATTATATAGACAGTTTTTGTAAATGTTCCAGTTTTGCTTGAAAAAGAATGTGAATTCTCTAATTGTTTGATGCATTATTCTAAACAATTATAGTCACTGCATCAAGTCTATTAATTGTGTTATGAAATCATTTATAGGCTTACTTATTTTTGGTCTTTTGATCTATTCATCACAAAGGGAGGTATATTAAAAAAACACTTTGATTTTTGTTTTTCCTACATACATTTTAAGTCTATGTTGCTAGGTTTATATAAGTTCAGAATTATATCTTTGAATGAGTTACTCTTTTGCAATTATATATGCCTAATGATACTGATTTTCACCATAGTATATATTTTTTACTTGATAGTAATATAAATTTTCTTTGGCTAACATTTGTCTGTTCTGTATTTTACTCATTTTACTGTCATTTATTCTTAAACTTTCTGTGTCATTAAGATTTAATTGTGAATAAGCATATAGTTGGATTTCAAGAGTCATATATGTCTGGTATTGAAGTTTTTTCCTGCTTTAACATCCGTAAAGTGAGATATTATTATTGGTGATATTTTATTAGTTTCTTACTTTCTCATTGTTTCATTGTCTCTTTTCTCTTTTTTTTTTAAGAGAGAGGGTCAGTGAGAGAGAGAAAGAGAGAATCAATTTTATTTAGTTTTTCACGTGGCTTTTGTTGGTTGGACACTTCATTGTGTATGTGGTGCTGGGGTTTGAACCTGTGTACTTGCGCTTACCAGGCAAGTGCTGTAATAGCTGAGCCGATGCTCCAGCCCTCTGGTTGTTTCTTACGCCTCATTCTTTGCTCTGGGTTCAGTTTCCTTTTTTTCTGAAGTATACCCTGAGGTAGTTCTTGTAGACAGGGATCTGAATGGCTTACTGTCTAACAGAAGAATTTTTACTATTCAGTGTTTTAAACAGATAACAACTGCGTTGCTGCTTTGCTGAACTGGTTGGTGGAGTTTTTCTTACTTGATAATGACATTACACAGCAATTAGAAACAATGACCTTGCAGCCTTCGAGGGTAAATGGATGGTTATGGAAGAGATCATGATGAGTAAAATCAGCTTAACCCAGAGATCTAAGGGTCGATGGTCTCCACTCATAGGTGGAGGTGGGGACTAGACCCTGGACAGTGAGAAAGTTGGTCTAGTAACATGAGTTAAATCCAGATAAGATGTAATGTTTTATAATCTAATACCTTTTTTTAGAGTTATAAAGGGAAAGGGAAGGGAGGGATAAGGGAGGGTAATTGGGGGGGCACTCCTGGGGATAATTGCAATATCCAGAATCTTTACACATTTTATATTATTTTGTTAAAATTTTGTAAGGTTGTTAAAAAAAAAAAGATAATGACAGTTGCCACAGTCTGAGCATTTCTTCAGCCTTGGCTTTGTGTGGAAGCCTCAGTTCTAGTTCTTTTCCTTTTAGTCCAAAGCATTTTTTTGCCTTGTGTGTGGTGGAATTCCAGTTCCCAATCTCTAGGACCTGTTCCTAGGTTTGATACTACTTCCCCATACTGCTCCCATTGCTATGGCTTTGTGTCACTAATGTATTCCTATTGCCTGGGGAATTCTCACTTTTTTTTTTTTAAAGAGAGAGGGACAGTGAGAGAAAGAAAGAGAGAATCAAGTTTATTTAGTTTTTCGTGTGGTTTTCATTGCTCAGATACTTCCTTGTGTACATGGTGCTGGTGTACAAGGCAAGCACAGAAGCCTCTGAGCCACCACTCCATTCCCTTCCCCCACTTTTTTTTTTAAATAGAGAGAGACAGAAAGAGGGAATCGTTTTATTTAGTTTTTCACGTGGCCTTCATTGCTCCATCACTTCATTGTGTATGTGGTGCTGGGGTTCAAACCCAGGTCCTTGCACATGCCAGGCAAGTGCCATAACTGCTGAGCCACGGCTCCAGCCCTCACTTTTTTTTGTTTTGCAAAGCTTGGCTAAATATTAGAATTTGTATGTGTATATGTGTGAAAGCTTGGCTAAGTATTAGAATTTGTGTGTGTATATGTGTGTGCACGTACATGGGCATGTGCATGTTTGGGGGAGGTAATAGTTTACCCAGAAGTTACATATTTGGAGTAAGAAAAAGTTTCATATCTAGATCACCATGTCTTTACAACTGGAATTATAAACTTTGCATCACAGTTGTCTTTATTCTGAACATGATTTCTAGTTGCTCTCTACCTCTGGTTGTGTTTAGGAGATTAAATAGTTGGATGCTGTTATTTTGTAATTCTGTTTTCTCTGTTTTGCAAGAGAAACACCATTTGAATATATAGGTGACGACCCAATTTTGGTGATGGTCTAGAGTTCTCCTCCCTGCCTCCACCTATCCCATGGGCTTCCTATTGTAACTTTCCACGACATTCTTTTTTTTTTTTTTTTTAGAAAGAGAGAAACAACTTTATTTAGTTTTTCACATGGCCTTAGTTGCTCCAACACTCAGTTGTGTACATGGTGCTGGGGTTTGAACCCAGGTCCTCGTGCTTGCCAGGCAAGCGCCTAAACCGCTGAGCCACCGCTCCAGCCCTCCACGACATTCTTATCTGGTCTTTAAGTCCTCTCAGCTTCTCACACTGATCAGTGATACAATGAACATAGAATTTATTGACTGAACATGACCACAAAAGTTTCCTCTCTAAACTGGTTGTGTCTTAGTAGGGCATTGAGAAATTCAAAGAGCAAGTTGATCTGTGGCATTCAAAAGGACATTATGAAAGATATTTGGAGTTCTGTGCTAACTTTCTATCACTATAACAAATTCTGATATAATCAACTTATGAAAAGAAATGGTTTACAGATTTGGAATTTTCAGTCCATGATTAGCCCCATAGTTTTGGGTCTGTAGTGAAGTGGTACATCATGGCTGGAGCTTGTGGAAAAGCAATACCACTCATTTAATGCACCAGGGAGCAAGGAAAGAAAGAATGAAGAAGAGGCCTTGGTCACACAATTCCCTTCAAGGGCATGCCCCAATGACCCAAAGCTTTCCACCAGACCCCAATTCTCAAATATTCTACCACTTTCCAACAGCACCACCTTGGAGTCTGAATATTCAACATATGGGCATTTGGTGGACATTTAAGATTCAAATTATAGCAAGGGCCAACAGTACATCCAATATTCTCTTCTTGTGCCCATAGATCCCATTGACTTAGAAACTGCTACCTTTGCTATTTCTTTGTAACCTTAACTGCACCCTTCAAACAACTCAGTTTCAACTCTTAGAGACTTTGATGGGATTAAAAACTCAAAAGGGAAAAGTAGTAATTTTCCTGAAATGAAAGCTCTCTTCTTATAATCTTTTTCTTCATTCTTTCTTTTTTCTTCTTTTTCTCTTTTTTATTAAGAAATTTAGTTATTGTGCAATCAGAAATGCATCCAAAGTAACAATATGATATGCATATATTCTTTTTTATTGAGAAATTTATTGGTTGAACAATCATACAAATTTTAACAAAATAATATATAATGTATATAGATTCTGAAAATTGGATTTACCCCCAAGAGTGCCCCCACAATTACCCACCCTTCTCCCTCCCTTCCCCTTCCCACAACGTCTCTAAAAAAAGTATTAGGTTGTGTAACATTACATGATATCTGGATTTAACACCTGATATTAGACCACTTCTTTTAATGGCCAGGGTCTAGTTCCAGCCTCCACAGATGAGTGAAGACATTCGACCCTTGGTTTTCTGGGTTATTCTGATTTCACTAGCATAATTTCTTCCATAGCCATCCATTTACCTTCAAAGGCTGCAACATCATTGTTTCTAATTGCTGTGTAAAATTCCATGGTATATATGTACCACAGCTTTTGGATCCATTCATCCAGTGAGGGACATCTGGGTTGTTTCCATGATTTAGCTATTGTAAATTGAGCTGCTATGAACATAGATATTGCTGTGTCACTATAATGTGCTGGTTCTATATGCATATATTCTTTAATCAGATTTACCCGCTAGATTCCACCCTATTCTCCCACCCTTTCCCCTCCTCACCTTCCCCTCCCCTCTCTTTCCTGATACATATCTATGAATGCCCTAGATTATGTGTTGCTACATCTTTGCTGGGTCTAATACATGAGAGTTGACCACTTTCACACAGGCCTGGGTTTAACTTCAGCCTCCACATATGAGCGAAGCCATTCCACCCTTGACTCTCTGGTTAGGCTAATTTCGCTCAGCATGATTTCTTCCATTGCCATTCTCTTCATTCTTTCTCAAACATAAAAAACAAAACCCAAAACCCAACACAAAACAATCTATCATCACAAAAAATATCTTAAACAAATAACATATACCCTAGCATCACAATGTGGTGAAAATCATAGTCCAAATGTAGAATAATATCTAGACCCGCCTGCATCATAGCACTAATATGAATCCTATTTCAAAGAAAGCAGAGTAACAGGAGCTGCACTGTGTATGTGAATGGTTAGGTAAAATCACATGGGTGTTGTCATATTTGCATATCCGAACCTAATGGGAAATTAACTAACACAAGCTGCACACTGTCATCCCCAGGAGTTCACTATATGAAGGAGTGATGATGTTGAATCCAAAACCTTTGCACTTGTATCAGAACATGTTCCCAGCTGTGCAAATGCTGAACTCAGCTACTGGTCCATAGAAATTGAAAATTCAGGTTCCAGCCAAAAGCTACACTCTGGCTCAGATATTAAAACCAATCTCTTGTTGATCAAGCTGTGACACAGCCAAAGGAATAGGCCTGGCTTCTCACTTATTCTCGATGAGCTCTTCTTTTCCCACTGAGGTGCTGTGGCAGTTAGAAGTCTAACTCCTTTATATATGTTGCAAGCCATCCCTTCTCAGGAAAGATGGGAGTAAGAAATCTAACTATTTTGGTTTATAAAATTATATTTAGAGCATTAGATGATGAGTGCCCCAGTAAAGTCAGTATAGGACAGCCAGGTTTTTTGGAATAACAATTGATCAGAAAGGAATGAGAGACAAGTGTCAGATAATATGAGTTGTTGAATAGTTTGGGAAGAACTTTATTTTCAAAAACCTCCAATGACATTGCTGATGATAATATAACAGGAAGCAGTTGATATATAGTTTAATCAGGTTACTCTTCTATTTAATTTTTTATTTTATTTTATTGGTGAATTATAGTTTTACATAATGAAGGGATTTGTTGTTACACATTCATACATGAGCACATTATGACAATATCATTTGGCGCCATTCCCTCCCCAGCACTTGCCCCCTACCTTCTCCCTCTTCCTGATTTCTTTTCCCCACTGATCTTCCCCTGATTAGATATATATGTATACACACACACATACACACACGTGCGCGCGTGCACGCACACACACATACACACATATATCACACACACATATATATATTTGATTTTGCCATTTTAAATGCCTACATGTGAACTATTCAGCACCTCAGGGGTACAAAGTATACCCCCTTTCCCATCCCCATTCCCAACATCCCCCCACAATTTCCTCCAGCTCTTTAGTTATGTCGAGTTTGATGGATCTATTATATAAACTTGTCCTTTTCTCACCAAGAAGGAGTTGAAATGAATAAATGGGTAAAATTTCAAACTGGCACATTTTTCATTTAGCAGCAATATTTGTTTGACAACCCTTCAGTGTCAATCCCTAGAATAAAATACTTACAACAGTTAATTGTGTTTCTTTTCAGGAGTTGTAATGAACATATAAGCACATTTAAGTGCATTTCGTATGTTTCACATAAAGAAGTAATGAATGTATACCATGAATATCTTTCCATGTCAGCTCATATAGAACTTTTTTTTTCTTTTTAACAATTGCAGAATATTGTGGGAAGAACTTGAATATAGTCTTCTAATGATGGACTTTTGGATTGTTTACAACTTCCTATCTTTTACATTTTACAAAATGTGCTACCAAAATAATTGTGTGACATTTTGTAAAAATGTGAATATATATGTAGGAAAATTTCTAGAAAGTAGAATTGCTGGAATAAAATTTATGCACACTTTATATATTTTGACAGATGTTGCCAAATTTCCACCCCAATGATAAATTCCTTGGATAGAACTGGTGTATATGTACGTACTATGGTTTGAATGTGAGGTGTCCCTCAAAAGCTCAGGTGTGACAATTCAGGAAGGCTGCGGTGAAATGATTGGATTATAAAGCCTTAACCCATTCAGTGATTAATTCCCTCAACTGGCAACTGTAGGCGGGTAGGGTGTGGCTGGAGGAGGTGGCTCATTGGGGGTGTGCCTTTAGGGTATATATTCTGTATCTGGGGTGGAGTTTCTCTGCTCTGCTTCCTGATGTGACACCTTCGTATGCTTGTCTCTCTGGAGCCATGCCTGCCACCATGATGTTCTGCCTTACCTGGAGCCCCAAAGAATAGAACCAGCCTCCTGTGGCCTGAGACCTCTGCAACCATGAGCCCCCAGAGAAACCTTTTCCTCCTACAATAGTTCTTGTCAGGTCATTTAGTCACAGCAGCAAACTAAAACCGTATTTCACCATTCAGAAATGCTGAGCCAATTTATAATACTGCAATATGTCAAACTAGAAAAATCTGGAAGGCCTTCCCCCAAACACCTAAAAATATTTAATACTATATAACAAATATTTCAAATGTATAGTTAGGTTCACAATTAATTAAGGTAAATCCCGAGGATCAAAAACAATGAAACAGCTAAAAACCAAGCAGAGAAGCAGACATGAAAAACATAGGTGCCCTTGGGCATTTGTAGTTACAGGTTATCAAGATGCTTGGTGTTTAACAACCATAGGAAGACGAGCACAGAGGAGTTGGAACCAAGACCCTCACATCACCCTGGAATCTTCAAGCACACATGTGCCATTAAAGGATGGACTAGGAAAAAAAAAAGAACCAGCAAAAGGAGTCAATAAATTATGGCCTTATTGGTCTGGCTTGGCCTAGGCATACAGTGTGAAAAAAAGTATCTCCGGAGAATTTATAACCACAGACCTGCCCTCCAGGGGACTAGAAGTTTTGACTTATCCTGTCTTGGGGCATCTTGGGTATTTAAGAGAGACAGATGCAAATTCTTTCAGACACTCGTGTCTTCAATCCAGGCTGTATAAAATTCTCATGGATAGAAGGTTGATTAGACATAAACTCACAATCCAAAACTTCCTCATAAAGGAAGAAATAGATTTCCATGAATGAATGTAAGCAGAAACAAACAAACAAACAAACAAACCCCACCGGTATCAGACTCGGATCTTCAGATAATTGAGCAATCAGATAAAGAGGATAAAGTGAGTTTTATATTTTTTAAAGATTTAAGGAAATATCAGAAGTAAGATTTAACTAGGAATATACATGTGGATAAGGCCTGACAGATTTTAAAAAACAAAGTAGGACTTACACAAATAAAAATATGATAATCAAATTTTAGAATGCAATAAAAGGTTTAAAAAAGCAAATTAGACTCAGTTGTAAAATGAGTTAGCAGACTAGGAAGAGCAGAGGGAAGAACCCAAATTACAGCACAAACTTACAAGGACAGAAAATATGCGTGACATTGAATATGTGAGCATTGCATTTTAGATGAGAAAAGAGGATGGGAGGAGCTAGGAAATATTTGAAGAGATATTGGTAAGATTTTCCAGAATAGACAAAAGACATGACTCTTTAGATTCAGGAAGCACAATAAATCCCAAATTCTCCCACTGAATTTTAGCTTGCATAACATTTTAATGAAATAGGACTATATTTTTCCAAAACAAAAAATTATCAAGAAGAGTGACATTGTTTTGCATTTTTTGCAAATTTCCTTAATGTCTGACTTAATAGAATACAGCTGGATTCTCATATCTGCTTCTGCATTCAATCTGTTCCAATAATACATGCCATATAGCCTCTGGAAAAACTCCAACTTATAAGAGAATGAGAATGAAAAAGACAAATTCTGTCTCTGTGATGTTGTAAATATAGTTTTGACCTTGTGGAATTTCCAAAAAAGCCTCCAGTTTCTTCAAGAGTCTGTAGACCACACTTAGAAAAATGCTGGTTTAGAGTAGTTTTCCTATTATGGGTCATGGTTGGTGAACTGTGTGTTACAAATATTCTACTTTCTCTCTCTGTAGGTGTCTCCATGTGTGTATTACACAAATCAGTATTTTTCAGGGAATTAGAACACAATAATGTATATTTGGATTTGAAACAAGATTCAGAGGTTAATTTCATTTCTCTTCCAGGATTCAGAAGCTTCTGCAGCTTCCTGCAATGTCTTCTTGGTGAACATCAACAACATTTTGTTAGTATGTGGAGAGGTCCTGAATCTTACAAGATGTTCTTTTGCTTAATTGGAAGGTAAGTAAAATATTCATTACCTTGATATGGTTGAAAGACATATGACAAAGAAGATTACAATTTCCTACTGCAAAAATTGCAAAACTTACCCAGAAGTGGAAGATAAAATCATCTGACACATTGGGTTTTATTTTCTGGTTTGCATTTACAACCTATACACTTCAGAATCATAAGGAAATTGATATTACAATTGATAGTTTCTTACTCTTCAGCCACTAACTGAAGAGAATTAGAAAATATTTTAATTTCCTGGGAAAAAAATCTCATTTATGTAGCTTCAGTTAAATTTTGCCATTAAACTTCCTTTAACTAAATATGCAACTGATGTTTCTCATTCCCACTTTTATATCATTAGAGATGGCTCCCGTCTGAATCTGTTAAGGGATTAGATTCTTGTACTCTATTGATCTCACCCACAAAGAACAAATGTGACCCATATGTTTTTCCTATCTTATTTATCTCATCACATAAAAATCTCAGATGCAAGATGTTGTTTCAGTAGAGCCCAGAAGGACAGTTGTAACAATCCATCAGATCTCAGATATCTCAGTTTCTATGAAAAAGACTAATATTCTGTCTGAATAGTTATATGAATCCATAAGGCATAATCCCAGTTCCTTTCTGCCGAAACATAGATAGCAAAAGATTAGCTGGCCAACATTTAACATTGGACACTTTGTGACTTGCAAAATGGCATCCTAAGAGGGAAATGAGACCAAAGGCTGATTTGGGCCAGGAGGATCCTGCTTGTTACACAAGAATGCACTGAGTCCCTCCTGGGTCCTAGGCATGTTGCTAGGCCCTGGGTTGCAAAGATAAATCAGTAGAAACCCTTGCCCTCACTGTCCAGTAGAGGAAACAGACCTGTGATAAGGCTTGTAATAAAGATATGCATGAGGCATATTTATGACACAGAGGAGTGATGCATTTTGTTTATGGAATCATAAAAGCATCCCCTTTGAGCTGGTATTGAGGAATAAGTGGAAGTTTTCTAGGCAGTCAAGGAGGGTAAGAATATTCTGGGGAGAAAAAACCACATTTGTAAGCGCTTGCATGTCCAGACATGGAGAATAACTCAGTTAGGCAAGTCTGGAGTGATGGGTGAGTATGGATGGCAGTTTGAGATGGCATTGGAGAGTGGGTAGAAATCAGTTCACCAAGGCTCTGTAGCCCCTTTAGGAAGCTCAAATTTTATCACAAAATTCTCTGCATTTTCTATTATGCCCCAGAGAATCTGGGTAGGGGGTTACAGAGGTGCCCGGCATTATGCTGGATACTTAATTCAAAATCTAGACAAAGCTTACTTTCAAGGAAGAAAATATTTCTTTTGAAGAAGTTACAATTTCAAGCTACAGCTGATGGTGTACGGGAGAATGATATAATCAGATTTGCTTCTGGGAAATCTCACTCTGGTTGCAGTTTTGACGACAGGTTAGAGGGTAGAGAGGCTGGGTAGAAAATGGAAGTATCAAGTCAATAAGATTTGAGGTGCATTGAATGTGGAGTGAAGATGAGTTGTCAGGGGGTAAGTTCCAGGTTTCTGATTTAGGTGAAGTTGTCTACCATGAAGAATCTAGGAGGAAGAGTTGGGGGAGGTGGGGAAACCTCTGAAGCAATCAACATTTAGGGAGCTGTTGGAAGAGGAAGAGACAGTGATGGAGGGTCTAGGAAGACGGGAGGGGAAGAGAGAAAGAAAAAAGAGAGCAAGCAAGCAAGCATGAATAGGAAAGTTTCATTTCCAAGTTTCAGGACTGCAGACTTCAGTACTGTCCAGTGATGCAAGGAGTCTTTGTAAGGTAAACCAAGAAGTCTTAACTTAATTTGTCAACATAAGAGGCTTGGGTGACTTCAGCAGAATCAGATTCAGTGGGAGCCAGATTGCAGTGGGCTGAGAAGTGAGTAAGTGGCGAGGAGCTGGAGATGGTGAGAAGAGACTTGCCTTTAAGAAAACGGCTGAGAGGCAGAAGGAGAGAGAGTGCGATTGCCTGAGAAAATGCCCGAGTGGGAGGCATGAGTTTATCAATATGCACAAAAGAAGAATCCAGGAGGACGGAAGGTTGAAGATTATAGTGTGTGTGTGTGTGTGTGAAAGAGAGAGAGAGAGAGAGAGAGAGAGAGACTGCTGAGGAGGTCCCTGAAGAGGTGGGAGGGAACTGGTCTTTAGCATAAGTCTTTACCAAGAAACCCTAAATGCATGAGAATTTAATGGGAATGTATTTAGCATATATGTTCATGTGCCTCTGTGTAAACAGCTATTTGGGATATTTTAGAGGGACTAATTTATTAATAAAATTTGAAAGTTATTTTATCAAGGTACTGGAGGATTTGGGATTTCAAGGAACTGTGGACTCTATAAATCTTGTCTAATTTATTAAATTTTAGTACTTAGGATATTTGAATTTTTGAATAGCAAAGCTGCCTTTAAAATCTGACTGATGCCTAATTATCTATTCTGGAGTGCTCAATAATGCATTATCATTGGAGAGAGTTTAAGCAACTTCCCTTTCCCAAAGGTCTGGTGTGGTGGTACATCCCTGTTATCACAGTGGCCCAACATGAGAGGCTGAAGCAGGAGGATTGCAAATCAGAAGCCACTGGGGGCAACTTAGCAGAACCCTGTCTCAAAAGAAAAAGTAAAAATGGCTGGGCATGTAGTGCAGTGGTAGAATGGTAGAGCAGTGGAGTGCCTCTGAGTTCAATCCTCAGTACTGCAAAAACCAAACCATACCAAATCAACTAACCACACCAAACCCAAACAAACCAAACCAAACCAATAAAAAAGAAAACAACAACAATAACAACAAAAGGGGGAAAAACTTCCCCCTTTTACCTTTTTTCCTCTCTTTATCCTTTTTGCTCTGTTTTCATTAAGTTCCAATATTCTAAGTTTTCCATAGGTGTAAAAATGTACCTTGCAGCATTCAACAGCGATTTTTCATTTGTCAACCAGGACTCAAGTTCTTGGATGAAATATTATTTTCTATTTCACAGCTGGATTCTATTAGAGATTCTAGTGACCCTCTGAGATGAACCATATATGTGAAGTTATTAGCCTTAGGGACAACTTTAAAATGAGAAATGGCATTATATCCTATAAGGAGTTGTTATATGTTGTAATCTGACTCTAGGGCTGGTGGTGAGAGGAGGGGATGAAAAGATTTGACAAGTAGCTGAGGGGCTGCTGAAAAATGGTATTTGTTTTTGCACTTTCAATAACTGTCAGTGTTGGGTGGGAGAAATGTATTAAATCCCATTATGCCTCAGATCTCACTTTGTAGAAAGTAGAGTGATTCGGTATCTGCAGGTGATTCAGAGGGGACACAGCACCTATTTAGCAATTAAGAGGGAATTCAACTTCATGTCATACAATGTTCCTGACACTTGGGCTTGTTAAAGTATGAAATGGTCCTGGGGGAGAGATTCACTTGGCACAAGCTGCCTGTCCAGGGTATTTATTTATTAGTGATTATGAGAGTCAGGCTAGGTCTTCTAGACAGGGACAAACTTGGTTCCTACAGCATCTTGTAGGTTTTGACAATGTTTTTGGGACAGAGACCTGTAAACATGACTTAATTTACCACAAGAAGAATGTTTCTGGTTTATTCAAAGCTCCAACTCTCTCTCTCTCTCTGCCCCTGGGAACTCTTCCTCCTGAACCGGTGTCATTGCAACCTCAAATCTGTATTCACTGCTTTTATGGTAGTAATAGTTGTTGACTTATCTTCTGTTAATCCACTTTCTTGTTACCTGCTTTAGTTTGTATCTTTCCCCAAACATATAGAATAGCTTTTCTTTAAACAGTACCCAAATGCTAGATTGTCAAAAAGAAGTTGACAGGAGTAGGCTATGCTACATACTGGGGAAGGAGCTAATCAAAACAGCTTTTTAATTGCTATAGTAATGATTTAGATGTGCAAAAAAATACTCAAGTTAAATTTGCATGACTAATTAATTAAGCAAAGCTCACAATTGACAAACATAATTAGCACATCCAAAATTGAAACTACATCCTGGCCTTAACTTGAAGCCAGAAAAGACAACGTGAAGTGCTCAAAACTCTTTTTTTCCCACTATCTGTAAGTCTTGTTGCCAATCCTTATATTTAGATTTGTAATACATGCAACATAGTTAATTGCAAAACATTCCTAAGATTTTTTTTTTGTAACAGAGAATTCTCATATTTGTTCAAGACTTAAGTAGCTAAATTTTATCTAAGAGAATGGAAATTTCAAACAGGGGTAAGGAAATCTTTCTCTCTGTCTTATACATTATCATATATATATGTCTTTGATCTATTCATCTATCTTTTTATAAATTGTTTGATCAGTTTTTATGGTGCAGAAATATTTTATGTGTGAAAGTGGTTTGATGTAGAGATGTGGAAACTATATAATGGCAGGTCCGTAACCATGGAGCGCTATGGGTAGAAACACATTCAGCTTTCTAGGGCAAATCATTGAGCTACGGAGGTAATTCAGAATCTTCTGAAGTCCTTGCTGACCCAAAGCCTTGCTCTGTCTGAAAAAATAGGGGAAATATCCTTCCTCTAACTCCCTCCTGCTCATTCAGCTTTTGACACACTTTGTCACTTGTCTATCCAAGTGGAATCGTATTCAGAGTAACATGTAGGAAAAGTTGCTTCCCCTGTAGCCTCGTTACCCTTTCTCTTTCCATGTAGCAAAGACCACAGTTGGAACAAATCCAAGTGTCTAGATCAGGTGTTTTTTCTGCTCCCCAGGGCAAGTTATACACCTTGAATGCACCTAAAACCTCACCCTCATTTGGAAGCAATCACAGCAAGTGCATGGCAAACCTCTCCACATGAAAGATTAAATATTTTAAAAATGTCAAATATCATTAATAACTTTGTACTGATTATACATTGAAACCATAATAATGAATATACTGTTAAATAAAATGTATTATTAAAGTAAACTTTTTTCACCTTTTATTTTTTAAATGTGTCTAATAGAAAAGATGTAAAATGCAATGTAGCTTTCAATACTTTTTCTTTTTCTTCTTCTTTTTTCCCCCTGGTACTGGGGATTGAACCTGGGGTGCTGAACTCCTGAATCATATCCTCAGCCCGTTTTGTTTTTTATTTTGAGACAAGATCTTGTTAAGTTGCTTAGGGTCTTGCTAAGTTGCTGAGGCTGGCTTTAAACTTGTGATTCTCCTGCCTCCTCAGCCCCTGTGATTATAGTTGTATACCACTGTGCCCAGCATCCAATACATTTTTATGGGACAGCACTGGCATAGAAACATAATTACACTGGATAATTATGATGACAGTGACCCATACAATAATTAAAGTGAGACAAAGCAAAACAAAACGTCTCCCACATTGTCAAGATTGGCAGAAAGGTGATTTTCCTGTCTTATCCTTGGCTCTAAGTGAGTGGGTTGGGGGATAAGCAGGGGGAAGGACCAGGGTTGCTATTGCTACATCCTATAGTTTTTTTTTCTTTTATTGGTGCATTATATTTATATATAACAGTTGGGTTCATTTTGAAAAAAAAATCGTACATTCCTGGAATTTGATTTACCCCATTTCAGTCCGTGGTGCCTCCAGTTTCCCTTCCTTCCTCCCTCCCCAATTCTCCTTTCTCTCCTCTACTGATTTTTCTTTCACTCATTTATTTTATTTTATTGTTTTTAAAAGAGAGAGAGGGACAGTGAAAGAGAGAGAGAGAGAGAGAATAAATCTTATTTACTTTTTCATATGGCTTTTGTTGTTCTGACACTTCCTTGCGTATATGGTGCTGGGGTTTGAACCTGCCCGTCCTCATGCGCCAGGCAAGCACCATAACCTCCAAGCCACAACTGCCAAGCCACTGCTCCAGACCTCACATATTTATTTTTGATTGGGGCTTTATTTATATACAAAAAGGTGGAATTACTGTGGTATAGTTACACATGCACATAGTGTGACTTTGTCAAATTCATTCTACATTTCCTTCCTTTTCCCATTCTTCTCCTTCCTGTGAAATCTCCTCCACTATCTTCACTTTATGATATCGGACCCCTCTCTTTTTCCCTTCTTTGGCTCTAGCTACAGCATATGAGTCTGAGTCCATTTTATTTAGCATGAGCCTCTCCAGTTCCAGGCTGTATACATTTAATTTTTTGAATTTTGTGGAGATTTCTTTGTGATTTAATTAATTTTTGTAAATATGCTACATATACATGAAATTTATGTGTTCTCTATTTTTGTGATGTATTGTTCTTCTAATGTGTGTGTGTGTATATATATATATATGTAATGGGGGCAGATTAGTGGAGGTAAGAAACTGGGAGAGAGGAAGAAGGGAGGAAGAAGTGTTGGTGAGGGAATTGGACCAAATTATATTGTTATAATGTATAACAACAAATCCCTTCATTATGTAAAACTATGGTGCACCAATAAAAATGTATATGTGCACTAATCATGTTTATTAATCATATTATCTGATATTTTGATTTATTTATCAGTGTCTGAGTGAGTTGTGTTAACATTTCTCACAAAAATACCTTTTTCCAATCTTCTTTGTGATTACATTAGTTTTTCATTATTTATGCTTCAACTATATTAGTAGTTGGATAAAATCATAGATATATTTTCTTGTAGACTTTTTAAAAACCATTTTAAAGTGAATAATTTGATCTCTGTTAATGTGTTTAGCCTTAAATTCCACTTTATCTGCTAGGTATTGCTCAATATATATGTATATATACACACACATATATATTTTTGGTTAGTATTGGCCTGATATATTTGTTTTATCTTTTTATTGTCAACCTTTATTTGTTTTAGGTACATCTCTTGAAACAGTCCATTGCTGATGAACTTTCTTGATTAATTGAGTTTAAATTGTTTCCATTTATTATGAGTGATGAAATGGTTGGGCTTATTTCTATCATCTTGTGGTATTTTCTGTAGACCAAAATTTTTATCTCTATTTTTACCCTTTCTTGCTTTATTTTGAAATTATAAATTTTTTAAATTCTTTTTCTCACCTCCACCCCAGCGGTTTGAAAATTTTAGATTCTATTTTTTTCATATTTTCTTTACATTTTTGTTTAATTTTTCAGTTTCTCTATTCTTCTTCTGAATATGATAAGGACTTTCCTGGATATTACCCACAGAATCTCTTCTTCAATCTGGGATTTCACTGTTACATTGGATTTACGTTGTACCCATTCTGAAAGATATAAAACCAATTGTTAGTGTTAGCAACCGATACTTACATAGGTTTACCAACACATTCTTTATGTCCCACTCCTCCCCTCTGGGTTCATTTTTTCATCTTGGTGAAATATATTCTTTCATGACCTCCTGCAGCTGGAAAAGCATTGGTTTTGCTCCATGTGCAATTCTCATTGTTTTCCGGTATGCTTGGAAGCTCTTTTCCCACTGACTGCTGGGGTCAGTTCACCCAAGAGAAGCCTGCTTTTAGTCTAATGACTGCTTTTTTGTAGGAAGTCTGTCTTCTCTCCTGGTAGCATTTAGGATTTTCTTTTTATCCCTGCTGTTCTGAATGTACACTATGGTATGTTTAGATGTGGATTTATTTTTATTTTTCTAAGTATTTGATGCAAACATTCAATCTGAGGGCTCATGTTTTCTTCACTCCTCAGTCTGAAAAATTCTTAGCTGTTCTTAGCCATTATTTCTCCTAATGATGCCTCTCTGCCCCTTTTTCTCTTCTCTGCTTATGGAATGACATGAAGGAAATGTTGGAGCTTTTCCCATGCTTTCACATTTTTCCAACCCTTTATCTTTTAGTTATATCTTTTCTTTTCTTCTTTCTCTCTCTCCCTTTTTTTTTTTTTTAAAGAGAGGGATAGGGACTGGAGCAGTGGCTCGGCAGTTATGGAACTTGCCCGGCATGCTCGAGTACACAGGTTCAAACCCCAGCACCCACATACACAACTAAGCATCAGAGCAATGAAAGTCATGTGAAAAACTAAATAAAAAAATTGATTCTCTCTGCCTCTCTCTCACACTGTCCTTCTCTCTTTAAATTAAAGAAAAACTGCTGAGCCATCACTTCAGCTCCTAATTATATCTTTTCTATAATTATTACCTTTATTATATTTTTCTTTAGTTGTTACATTTTTATTTATTATTAATAAAAAGCTAATGCTTATTCATACTTATTACCTTTTAATTTTGAAATGATCTCAAATTTATGTGTGCAAGTTAACTACAAGTAACTTGTGTTTCCCAAATAATCCGAGAGTAAATTTCTGATCTGATGCTTTGTGAGATCAAAATACTTTGTGTATATTTCCTATACATAAAGATATTCTCCTATATAATTGTAATATCACCATCAAATAAGGAAATTAGCATTAATGCATTAATCTCTCATCCTTAGACCCACTTTCATAATTGTCCAAATAATGTCCTTTATAAAGAATTGATCCAGTTCAGAAACATGTGTTGTGTTTAGTTGTCAATTTTTAAAAATTTCCTTCAGCATGGAATAGTTCCTTAGTTTTTGTTTGACTTGAATGGTCTTTATGCTTCTAAAAATTTATAGACCATTATTTTGTAGAACATCCTCAGTTTGAGTTTGTCTACTATTTCCTCATGATCGATTTTAGGTTATGCATTTTGGCAGGAATATCAAAGAATTAATGCTGTGTCCGTCATGCCAATGTGTCTCACTTGAGGCTGTGTTGACTTTGATCACAAAGCTAAGACAGTGACTGCCAAGTTTCTCCACTTAAAAGTTATGATTTTTTCCTTTTTAATTAATAAATACCTTTGGAGAAGATACTCTGAAACTGTGCAAATATCCTGCCTCTTATTTTAATTGCCCAATAATTTCAACATCCATCAATAGTTCTTACTGGGGTGATGAGTATTTTGGGGATTGCTTATTGGTGATTTTTTGATTTTCTTGCATTCTCTCTGCACTTGTTAAAATTTTGCTCTGAGGAAGATCTGGTTCTTCTTCTCTGTTGATTATTTATTGTTTTTAAAAATACTTCTTCTGGTTATTAGCGTCATCTTTCTGGATATCTTAATTGTTATTTCTCTTTCTTAGTCCTCTGTGTTCCCATATATCATTTACATTTTGTAGTTAAAACCATATAATTTTCTTCCCCCTTGTTCTTCATGATAGACTCTGTAAGAACACCACCTGGAAAGGAATTCTGTTAATGGGGTCCCTAGCCTGAGTTGGGGAATCCTGAGCAAGAGCTGTAGTCTTCCTGGCAGGGCCTGGATGGGGTTAGAGTGGTCTTAGGTGGATGCCTGGTTGGTTACATGGGAATGTGGACTTGCTAACAACATAAGCAGGCCTTCTTTATAGACTGGCTCAGGATAAAATTCAACTGGTGGCATCTCAAGATATAAGAAAAATGGAGGAATAATATAAATAAGCAAAAACCCTAGGGTCAGTGTGGTGAAATAAAGTAGTAAAAAGAGCATAGACTTTGGAATCAGAGAGCCTGTATTTGAATCCAGCTTACTGTTTGATCCATGGTTTCTCATGTGTGATAGACATTAGTGGTTCCTCTTTTCAGGTTTCTGTGATGTTTAAAGAGGGTGCACATGAAAGATTTTATGTCTGTTAGAGCTAGGTATGGATATACAGATGTAGGTATATAAAATTGGCCCTCTGTATGCATGGAATCTGCATCAACAGATTCAATCAACTGTAGGTATGAAATATTTGGAAAAAAATATTTGGAAATTTTTTTTTGTGTAGCCTTTTATTCTTGTCATTATTCCATAAATAATGTAACAACTATTTGTTTAATTTTACATTGAAATTTAATATTACAAGTAATTTAGAGATAATTTAAAGTATATAGGCAGATGTGTGTAGATTATATGCAAGTACTATGCCATTTTATATAATGGAGTTGAGCATCTGCAGATTTTGGTATCTGAAAGGGTTCCTGGGTTCCTGGAACCAATCTCCTGTCGATGTTGAGGATGAATCTGTGTGTGTGTATGTGTGTGTGTGTGTGTGTGTGTGTGTGTGTGTATGTATCAGAACCGAAAGCACAACAATACATGGACCAGACAAGAAAAGATTATGATAGAATATAAACCTGTGACCTATAACTGTAATTCCTCTGCTCTTCCCTTGTTATCATGGTAGCCGTGGAGCACCTTTAGGCTTTGATTGGGTGAGAGGAGAACAAGTGATCATTTCCCTTTAGGTTTGGCGTTACATCTGAGATTCTGTGATTTCTAATGTTGAATGAAAAATGATGGGTTCTACAAGATATTTGGTGCCCCCATGGAGTTAATGGAAATGAATGCTATGGGTTTGGGGGATCTTATCCACAGGCATATTCTCCTCTAGGGATCTTTACTCCCTGTGGTCTGAAATTTTGATTAAATCCTTGACAGTTTGAGTTGCAGGATACTTGTGGCTTTGGCTGGTGAATAACCACTGGAGGAGAAGGTAGGACTGAATAGAGTAATGCTTTGATTTATTTTGTCATGTATAGAGCAGCATGCAGGGAGTGCTGTTAGCAGAGAACTGCATAGCTGGGTAGCGAGGAAGTTGACAAGATTTCAAACCAGGGGTTAAGACTTGCAATACAAGGAGGGTGGTCCCTGGGATGGACCCCATCTTCTGCTAGCACAGAAACATTTTGAGTTAGGAATCTAGCCTAGCAAACTAGTAGAGTTAAAAGTGTGATAGGAAACACCTGAAAATCCCAAGGATTCTCTCTCAAAAGCAGAAATAAAAGAATCAGACTTCAGCGAATGAATGGAACTCCTGCTGACAGCAAGAAAAGAAAGGGGAAAGGGAGGAAGAACTAGGGAGGAAATTAATCAGTAAGGTGAAACAATAGGTGAAAAGCAACAATCAAGTTTTATTTTACTTAATTTAAGACATCTAGTCAACTTACTTCTGGAGAGAGAGCTAGCATGTGAATAAATCAAGCAGGTGGAGATCTTCAATTTTCATGTTACCTATTTATTTCGTATGCCTCCTGTGTCCCATAGTTCTTATAGATCAGGTGGGAAGTTAGACTTTGCTGATTTGAGTTTCATCTTCTTTTGTTTCCTTTGTCCTGTGTGTGAAGAGGCCAGTAAACCTTAAAATAACCAAATGGTAGCAAACCAAGGGAACAGGCACAGGCTTAAGTGCTTGGCCTAGATAATTAGTCTCTGAATAATCAAGTATGGGGTACAATATAGTCCTCACATGGGCACAGTAATTAGACTTTGAAGCTTTGAACTATGATGTTATAATTTGTGTGTGTAGGTATGAAGTTGGATAGTTTGGGGACAGTTTGATTTTTAATTTAGCAGCAGAAGAACCGATCCCACCTTTTCTAGGCAGGTGGACATCTTGGTCTATCTTGCTGGGATCTCTGAAAGGATGACACAAAAGCTTGGAAACACTGCTGGAGAGACCACAGGTGCTCTGCTGCTTGCCTGAAGTCCTTCACCCACTCTCTTTTCAATGTGCGTAGTGTGTCATCCTCAGAGTGGCTTTCAGACTCACTGTTTTGGGACACAGCTGACTACCAATTATAAAACTAAAAGCAATTATCTGCATTCTCACCGTGCATTTAAGATTATAGTTTTATGTTTATTTATAAAAAACAACACAAACCAGGCAAACGACTTACTTAAAATGCAGCACACGCTCTAATTTAAAGCCATAACAACAGGCACATCCCTTGTGATTCTCCAAAATGTTCCTTTTCTTTCTCTTAAAGTGAATCAACATGTTCATCTTTGATTCTGATGTCTCTTCTAAGTGTTGCACCAGAGAAAGAGAAAACTAAGAACCTCAGACTAGGACATTTTAAAACTCAAGGTTAAGAGTTAATTTGGCATGGTGGCACACACCTGTAATCCCAGTGACTTGGGAGGATGAGGCTGGGGGATTGCAAATTCAAGGTCAGCATCAGCAATTTAGCGTGGCCCCAGGCAACTTCATGAGACCATGTCTCAAAGCAAGCAAACAAACAACAACAACAACAAAAGCCATGGCTGGAGATGTGGCTCAGTGTTTAAACACCTCTGGGTTCAATCCCTGACAACAAAATAAAATAAAATATAATAAAAGAAAGAAAAAAAGAAACAAAGAAAGAAGTTAATTTTGGTTTGGAGGTATGACTCTGTGGTAGAGTGTTTCCTAGCATGCTCAAAACCTGGGGTTGATTGCTAAAATCTCAATTTAAAAAAATATGGTTCAAGATTTCTGTTTTGTTGAAATTATAAGTTCAAATGTTAATTAAAATGCCCATACAATGGACCTTGACTTCTCCAAAACAACATCATTATTTATAAAGTGCAGAAAGTGTGTGTGATTTTCTAGCTCCTGCTGTTGAGTCTACAAAATCCAGAGATGATAATGAAAGAAATAAGATGAAACAATTTGAACAGTATAGGTATTCCTTAATTTATTGAAACTCTCTTTAGAAGTAATCACCTTTGGGGTTTGAGTAGGGGAGAATACTTTCAAGATTAAAAAATGCCATGCTGCTTTTCGGACTTGGCAGCCGACATGCCATCCAGACTGGGGAAGACCCGAAAACTTTGGCCACGTGAGCCATGACCACGGCTGCATCGGCAAGCACCAGAAGCACCCAGGAGGCTGGAGTAATGCTGGTGGCACGCATCACCACAGAATTAACTTCAATAATTGGAAAAGTTGGAAAAGTTGGTGTGAGACATTACCACTTAAAGAGGAACCAGAGTTTCTGCCCAACAGTCAACCTTGATAAATTGTGGACACTGGTCGGTGAGCAGACATGCTGCCAAAAATAAGACTGGAGACACTCCCATAATTGATGTAGTGTGATCGGGTTACTACAAAGTTTTGGGGAAGGGAAAGTTCCCAAAACAGCCTGCCATTGTTAAAGCTAAATTCTTCAGCAGAAGAGCTGAGGAGATTAAAGGTGTTGGGGTGCCTGTGGCTTGAAACCATGTGGAGTTCCAGAAGTTCATTAAATGCTAACATGCTTTTCCTTTATGGTCTGAATTAGATTTTGGCATCTCTACACCTCACCTGTACTTTGGGAACCCACTTTATAGGTCCTATGCATGTGAGGGACGTGGATTCACTGTTGACTCACGTTAAAGCATATACTAGAGACAGCACCAGCATTTAGAGGTATTGGCCAGCTAGACCTTTTTCATTTATAAAGTGAGTGGTACCACTTAATTTGATAGACACATTAAAAGGCCTCTTGGCATTGTACTCCAAATTGCACAGCAAGTGCAGAATGTACCGTTAATTGTTGTTTGGGGATAGAAAGGGATTTTTTTTAATCTTCACAATATTTTGATGGGTCACACTAAAGAATGAAAATGTTAGCATGGAGGTGTAGTACTTTAAGACTTTATTGTTTTTACTCTGAACTGTTATCTCATGGAGAAAACAACATGTATATTTTGCTACTGTAAAAAAATGCCATGATAATTTAGAACAAATCATAAAATAAAAATACCAAAAACAGCATAATAATTGAAACTCTTACCACTTGTGCCATCAATTTTACTTTTTTTTTTTTTAGATAGATATGGAGTTACAATTGAGGGGTAAACATTACCAAACATTCAAGAACAAATGTATATATACTTAGTTATCCAGGGTTAATGCCATGTCATGAATGCCCAGCTTGGGTTCCCCATGTTGCTGTTTCCCTCAGGAGAACCCCTGAGTTAAATGGATATCTCGTGGAGGTCAGAGATCTCCTTCTGAGATGATTCCCCCATATTCCTACTCTCCAGTCTTCTAGGTATTCTTCCTAAGCCCTCCCCACTCCCTGTCCCCCACCCTTCACCTCCAAGTATCCTAGGGAGACATCCCCGTGTTGCGTTAAGAATCATACAATTTGAAGTTATTATTAGCTTAGCCATCTAATATTCTGCTTCCCGATGTATTCTAGCTTCCACAGATGAGAGAAACCTTTCTGCCCTTGAGTCTCTGAGATTGGGATACTTCACTGAGCATAATTCTTTCCATCTCCATCCATTTGATTTCAAAAGCCATAATATCATCTTTTCTAATGGCCAAGTAGTATTCCATTGAGTATATATACCAAAGTTTTTGTATCCACTTGTCGAGTGAGGGGCATCTGGGTTGGTTCCATAATCTAGCTATAGTAAATTGAGCTGCTAAAAACACTGATGAAATCACATCACTATAATATGCTGATTCTAACTCTTTTGGGAAAATACCCAGGAGTGGGATAGCTGGATCATAAGGTGGTTCCATCCTTAATTTTTTGAGGATTCTCCACACTGCTTTCCATAGTGGCTGAACCAGTTTGCAGTCCCACCAGCAGTGTGACAGTGATCCTCTTTTCCCACAGCCGCTCCAGCATCTGTTGTTCGAATTTTTCATTTTTGCCACTCTAACAGGAGTGAGGTGGTATCTCATTGAAGTTTTGATTTGCATTTCCCTTATAGCTAATGATGTAGAGCATTTTCTCATATATTTATGGGGTTTCTGGACTTCCTCTGGTGAGAAGTTTCTTTTTAGATCTGTAGCCCATTTATTAATTGGATTATTTATGATTTTGGTGTTTAATTTCTTCAGTTCTTTGTATATTCTGGATATTAGCCTCTTTCCAAGGTGTAGCAGGCAAAGGTTTTCTCCCATTCTGTAGGTTCTCTCTTGATGCTCTTTACTAGATCTTTGGCTGTGCAAAAACTTTTTAGTTTAATTGCATCCCATTCATTTATTCTTGACTTTACTGCTTGAGCCATGGGAGTTTTGTTAAGGAAGGCTCTGGTGACTCCTATGTCCTGTAGTGTTGACCCTACTTCTTTTTCTAGTAAGTTTAAAGTTGTTGGTTTAATATCCAGGTCTTTGACCCATTTTGATTTAATTTTTGTGCAGGGTGAAAGATAAGGATCCAGCTTCAGTTGTCTACACATGGCTGTCCAGTTTGTCCAACACCATTTGTTGAACAGGCTATCTTTCCTCCACACTATGCTTTTGCCCCCTTTATCAAATATCAAATAGTTCAAGATATGGGGTTTTGTCTCAGGATCTTCTATTCTGTTCCACTGGTCTTCGGTTCTGTTTTGATACCAATACCATGGTGTTTTTGCTACTATGGCCCTGTAATATAATTTCAGGTCAGGGATTGAGATACCCCCTACTTCTTCCTTCCTGTAGAGTAATGTTTCATCAACTTTACTTTGTCTCACAAATTGATTCTAGAAGAAAAGTAGAAATTTCTAAAACCTCAGTGATCTTCCAATAAGTCTGAGCTTTTTCTGATATATAGTCTGACATTTACATGTGTTCTTTTTATCCCTTAAACTCACTGGTCTTGGTACACACATCTTGCTACTTTTATAATCTATAATTCTTACAGTTAATGTGTGTCTATTTAAAAACTTATATTTCCAACTAGATTATAAGCTTCTTGAAAATAGGGACTATCCCTTCAACTTCTTTTAAAAATCTTACGCAGCATCCAGTGACACAGGTAGGTACATGAGAAGTTCAACATGTAGATACTTCTTCCCTGATTTCATTGCTAATTTTTAAATAATTTAATATACTTGAAATTCTTCATTTCTCTTTGCATATGTGATCTTAAAAAGTTTGTTCCATTATAAAATGTGATTTCATCACATTTGGGTGCTTAATTCAGTTAATGCCTTCTGTTAGCCAAGAGACACCTGTATTTGCCTAGGCCCCTCACACAGAGGCAAAAGTAAATATAATGGTAGAAATGAAGAATGGGGCAAGTGTACCTCTAATTTGTATTAATTGAGTTTCATAAAGAAGTGGCCATGGATACCTGCAAAAGTAGCTAGCTGCAAAGCTTTTTTCCCATATCAGAGCACACGTAAAGAGGAGTAAGGGGGTTTTGTAGCAAAATTAAAATTCCTTCTAAAACCCCAGTTTCCTTGGAGTATCTTGCTTAGAGAGCAAATTCCAAACTCCCAAACACATTTATTTCTCACACTGCTCTATAGTACTTATCTCCCCCTTGAACTCTGATTATGAGGATTAAGGAGAGCTAGCATTTCTGCGAGAAGAATGAGTCTACTAATAAATTCATTGTTAGCTTTGGAATGGACTAAGGAAGGGGGTGGGGACAGTGTTGTCCTCTATGCTGACTTGAGAGGAGACAGGATTTCATCCTGAGAATGAGTCTGGGTTTTATTCCCCTCCTTTACTTTTGAGCATGGTTCTTGCACCTTGCAACAGTTGTAGAATAAACCAAATGCTCTATAGGCAAAGGCCACAGATACAGTGGCAGATCTCCTTCAGAAGCTGAGTGAACTCTCCTTTCTGCCCTCTTCCAGCAGGGAAAGAAAGAATTGTCTAACATCTTAACACCCCAGAGTTGATAGCAGTCTGGGAGAATTCAGCCTTGTTCTGAAACTTCCCATCTTCCCATCACCATTATGACCGCTTATCAATATCAGCTAGCAGCTCTGGGACTTTAATGGAATTATCAGTTAGTAAAATCACAATTTTACTCATTGTTGTGCAGGTTAAGCCTTAAAATGAATGAAGCAAATAAAGATAGATCTTATATATACAATTTATTGACAGAATATTATTCTTTAAATATGTGAAGGATGGTATAACACTTCATTTGTTTCTGCATTGTTCTTGGTACTTTGTGCTCTGTGTTCTAGATAAGGTCCATTTCTTATTACATCTAATAGACAGTAAATCTCTCAAGGTCAATGTACATATCTTATCCTTCTTGGTATTCCCATTTATTAGGATGTTCCCTTATCTGTGGCTGACTTGCAATAAATAATCATTAAATATTTAAATCCACTAATCACTCATATTTAAATCCATTCACGTGTGCAAAATAGTATAGTGATTCTGGTAGACAAACAGGAGATGTGTGACAGTACCAGCAGGTTCTGGTGTACATTTCTTTCTGAATGGCCATAAAGCCATGGGGCATTTTAGGACTGGATATGCTTCCATGCAGGTCATGAAGGATGAAGAAAGGTAGATGTTCCCTTTATGATGATATGACAACTTTTCTGGTTTTAATAGCCTAATAGGGAATGTACCATAATTCAAAGTATCATTCTTGGGTTCTAACTGGTAGTTCATCCTTTCACAAGCGAGATTTTGATTGTTCTCTTCCAAACACTCTTACCTCTGCCATTCTCCTGCCCACTCCAGCTGTGAATGGCTCATGCCATTGTGGCTTTGGGCTGCCCAGGAGCACTTAACGGTTGTCTGCATGAGACGCTCATTGCTTTCTTTTCCCCCAGATCATTTCTAACTGTTGAATCATGTCAGTGCTTTCATTCATCTATTATGGACTTCACTCTAATATTTCTGCATCCCAAGAAGCCTTGCTTATTCTCATTAGACTTCCCCTTAGAGGTCAGGTTTAAAGAGATGGAAGGTAGAGAAGTGTGGATGCCGTATCCATATTGCGCAAACTCTTGTGTTTGCTTTTCCTCTGCAGAGGAAAAGCCAAAAAATCAAGGCAGAGCAGGGCTAATTGACTGGGATTTTCTGCAATCTAGTAGAGCAAGTTTAATGACTCAGGAGAGGCCTGCTGTATATTGCAGTTCATAGCTCATGAAAAGAAATACCATGTTAATTTTCTGAACTGGGTCTCTCAGGTTGAATTACATTATTTTGGTAATGCCTCTCATGAATGACCTGCTGTTTTCTGTGTGTCCAGCATCTTTAACTTACCAAGGGAAGGGAATCCTCATATGTTAGTGAATCGTTGAATTCCAACAGGACCTTCTCCTCCATAGGAGAAACTGCTAGTGGATGAAGATTCTTAATGCTTTGGGTTAAAATAAGTATATTTTATGTGGGCAGGATTCTTCCCCACTACTAATAGACGGGGAGATAGTGAAACATTGGGAGCCTGTCCTTGTGGAAGGTTCAGTGCTCCTCATTTTGTCTAGGATGAACTCCAAACCTGTTCACACAGTGTAGAGGTCCTTTTGGCCTCTGTGCCTGATTCCACTCCAGCCTCTTTTCACTGCTTCCTTTCATCATTCTTCCTTCCAGTTGGACTGGACAACTTTCAGGACACTAAATTGTCCCTCTGGTTCTACTTATGCATAGGCTTTCTGCCTGGAATAATAGCTGTCTTCTCCAACGTGTGCCTCACTATTAATAATGAGAGTAATGGGAGTTAGGTTCTATTTGAAGTAGGGTTTGCATGAATTCTAATCTTTACAACAACTCATCAGTGGTATAACTATTCCCATTTCACAGAGAAGGAATCTAAGCTCAGTGAGCTAAAGCATACTTCCCAGGGTCACATAGCTATTACGTGGTAGCACAGGAGCTAGAAGCTGAGTAGTCAAAATTCCAGAGCCTACTGTAGGATACACTGCTCCCAGCATATGAGCTGTACATGGTTATGTGGCTAACTCATACTCATTGTTTAGATATTACTTGGTCCAGAAAACTTTCCTGGCAGGTTATACGTCTCTTCTGTGCTTGCTCGTATTGCAACCCCCATTTCTCCACTTTCGGCACTTATCCTATGACCACCTTGTAATTGCTGGTCTGTATTGCCTATGAGGCCCATAGCGCAGGATCTTATTTGTCCCTCTTGCCAATTGATCCCTAGCAGCTACTGTGAAGTTTGGCATTCAGCAGGAGCTCAGTAATTGTTTATCAAATGAGTAAACTTAACTCCTCACCTCTTTTGTCTGAACTTAGTGCCGTGAAAAATCCTGTGAAATTCCTGTGGCAAGAAAAGGTTAATCCTAGTCTTAATGATTTCAAACTTTAAAGAAGGAAATAGCTAGCCACCTCTCCGTTTGGGGGCACTCCAGAATTATGTGACTAGGTTGAGGCTTTCTTGTGGTTGACAGGGCCTAGTCATGTGGATGAAGGCATCAATCAATCACACTTCTGCTCAATGCAGCTTTTCCTTTTGCCCCATAAAATTCTCATTTACAGAAGAGGAAAAACCAGGAAGTGGCTTGTTGCTTTAAAGAAAGATTCATATCAAGGGATTCTCATTTCTCATTTGGCCTCTTCTTTAATATCTTGTAATGGCAAAGCTTGAAGAAAGGTGAGATGGTCTTCAAAATAAAATAAAAAAAAAAAAAGAAAAAAAAAAAAAAGAAAGGCTGGACTGTAGCTTACCAATGCTTTTTAATTGAGAGAAAACAGGCCTAGAGAAGCTCAAGTCCATCCACCTTCTATTGGCCAAGCCAGAGCTTTAATTTGTATCTTTCATTTAAATAGCAAACTTAACTGATGCACTTAAAACATTCCTTTGCAAAATGTTTTTTAACCTTCACATTTGTAAAAATAAATGTGTTGTCTCTAAAGCAAGGCGTAACTATTTGTATGATTCATTTGAGATCAGCAGTGCAGACACAAGAAAGGTTTTAAAAAAACTTTTCACTGAAGGTTAACATACATTTGGAAAATTGTGGCACATTTGATGGATTTTTCATAAAGTGAATATACCTGTGTAGCTAGCACCCAAATGAAGAAATAGGACATCAAACCTGGAAATATTTAGTATAATTAATATATTTTTATAATATGTTATCAGGAAATATGTTCTATAAAGTATATCCTGGGCCTATATTAATAGGAAGTCCTTATGCGAGGTGGGTAAAGAGGGGAGGTGACTTAATTTGTTTGGTGTTGCTGTAATAGAAGACCACAGGTAATTTATAAAGAAAAGAATTTTATTTCTCACAGTTCTGGAGGCTGGGAAGTCCAATACTGAGGTTTAATATCTGTCAAGAACCTTCTTGCTGTGTCATCCTATAGTAGAAGCCTGAAGGATAGGAGAGTAGGTGTGAATGGGACAGCAAGAGGTGGCTCTTTTGTTTTTTCTCTTTAAGCATTTTAAAGTAGCACATAATAATTGTACATATTTATGTGGAACAGTGTGATATTTCAGTACATGTATGCACATGTGTATAGAATTCAGTGTACATTCAGTACACTGATCAAATCAGGGTGATTAATATTTCCATCCAGGAGTCGCTTTTGTAACAAATCCACTCTTGAGCTAAATAACCCACTCTTGTGATAACAATATTAACCCATGCACCCACATGAACTATTCGCCTCTTATCAGGCTCCACTTCCAGTAACTGATAAGTGAGGATTAGGTTTCTGTAATTAACTTTTGGGGAACGTATTCAGCCCACAGCAGGAAGGAACTTTTGAGATTTTATTTTCCTGTGCAACTCTCACAACCCCATAGTACAGTATTTATTTACACATATCCTTTTGTGTAAAAAGATGCACCTTACTTACTGTCTATAAAATTTAATGTCATCAGGCTAATAATGTAAAGTCATAAAAAATAATACCTGTGTGATTCTACCTCACATTCTACAGTCCTCAAATATCTTCTTAGAACATTTGTTGATGATTAATCATACGAGATTTGTAAGTACGGGTATGCACTTCTTTCTTTTTGAAGGAAGGTGGAATCTTCAATCTGTTATCAGCTGTGTGCATACTCTGAGCCTTGGTGTGTGTGTGCATGGAGCTCATTTTGTGTTTCTGCGTTACTGTTTTAGGCAGACCTGGATGTATATCTGAGTGGACTGACTGGCAGTAGGGGGCCTGATTGTGGAGCTGACCTGTACTTAGCCAGTTTCTCCAGGCATTTGACCCAGCTCATTAGCACCAGACTTTAAACATTCAAATCAACACATCTGACAAATATCTCCATTACCAATGTTGGCATTGCCTAGAACTTTGGAGAAATTATTTAACCAGAAATATTTTCTTCATTCTGTCACATAGTAATAATAAATATTTGGGGGGTTCAAACTGCTGCTTAAAATTAAATCTGAATGTTACACTTATTTGAAAGACACATTTTTATTGTATAGCTCAATTAATACAGGAGAAGTAACTGGGCAATTTCTTGAAAAGTTCTCATGATTTTCTTAGCCCAACAGATTTTGGGGGGAGAGGTTCTGGTGATGAAAACTACCACTAAGCTACACCTGCAGCCCAGTCTAACAGACTTTTAATAACACTGAATGTTCTAAGAAAGATTTTTTTCTCCTCTATTCCCTGTCTTGATTCATAAGGATAAAATTCATCTAATTGTTTGGAGCTCAACTAACCTCACTCCAGAAAAAAAAAGTTCTTACCTGCTTTAAATTTTGGTTCTGCTGTCTACAATGGCCTCTTTAACCAGCAAAATATGAATCTCCTTAATTAATACGTACTGTGCCTTCCTCAATGCCAAGAAGGGTCCAATTACAGGCTATCTAGCTAATTTTACCTTTTCTTCTTTGTACCTCATTCTGCTTCTCCTCAGCTCCCCCTTATGCTTATCTGCTTGCAACAAAAGTCAGTAGGAGCCTAGCAATACAGTGATAAAATTAAATAGAAGGCCTGGGAAAGGACATTTAAAAGGTGCCTCTTAACTTCAGCAGGGAGGCAGAATAACATGGCCTCTGCCCTTGGCTTGGAGAAGTTTGTGCGGCAAGTACTGGAGGCTTATTCTGTTTGTTTGCTCTTCTTGAACACTATTTTTCTTTGTATGAGAGCCAGATCTAAGAGGGGTCACTGTTAAGGGTACACAATCCCAGTAAAAGGAACAGTTGCCATCCTGTTGACGCCACTGAAGCCTGTAAGGGACTATTAATTTTGTTGTTCATTTAGGCATGCATGGTTGCCACAGCAACAGTAATCTCATAGTTCCTTCAAGTCCTCTGCAGCAAGCATCCGCCTGACTCCTATGAAGGTGGTGTACTGTCTCTCCTTTCTGTCACAGATTGAACCTCCCCTTCTCTCCTTATGAGCTACATATTTATCAAGAGTCCCCAGAGAGAGAAGAGACTCTTTGTGGGAACCAAAGGAGAAACCTAGATGAAAATGAAGGTTTGTTTCCCGTGGGCTGCTGTAGAGGACCTTGGAATGGGGGTTGGGGGTTTGAGAGTTAGATGGTTATTAAAAATCTTGGTCAGCTGAAATGTGAAAAAGTCCTTGGCAAAGTTCATAGCCAATCTTTTATGCAGGGTGGCTAGGACACTCAGTGTCCCAATTAAATTGTAAATTCTAGCCCAAACTCCTAGTGGTATGCGGTCATAGGGTGTAGTCTCTTGCCAAATATTTCTCCTGACCCAAGACCTTCTCCTTAAGACACATATAGGTTTCAGATATGAAGTCCCTTAAAGGGACACACTGCTGTAACACTTTTTTCCTTCCCTAACCAGGGACTGATAGGGATTTGCATGTTTTTGAAAGCATTTGTTGATACTGATAGCTAACTGTCTTTGAAGATGTTACTCAGTTTGAGTCCTTGTCTTAGATCCTGTTCTAATTATTTCATCTTCAATTTATACAATCAGAACTGGAGGAGAGTTATAATCTATAGATACATGGCATGCTAGCTAAGTCAAAGAAGCTGAGACTGGGCAGGCTGTTTTTCACAGCTATTGAGAGGAGATGTTGTAAGTCCTTGCAGAATCCTTAGTTGAAACTTCTCTGTAAATGTTAGGGCACATGACAGAGTAAGTTTATCAAAACATCATTATCATTTCCTCCTCCCTCTGTCATTACTCTGATCTGAATGATCAAGAACAAATTTCTGTTTTCATTTCTGCAAAGAAGCTTACTCATGCCTCTTCAAAAGTCTCTTACTTAATGATACTGATTGTTTAGTCATAAGTAATATTTAACAGTAAAATCTTTTACTTGGAGTAAATTATCATTGAGAAGGATTGAACTTGGGTTCTCCTATGTTCAAGTCATTATCATCTCTCCCCTTCATAGTTTGGAGAGGAAACTTCTAGGCTAAATATTGTTCTCAGGCAAGAAAGATCAGTCTCAGTTACTTGGGCTTCCACACAAGACAATGAGTGCGTCCTTCTCACAGATCTTTGTGTGGATTCCCTGGGACCCATTTCTGAAGGACTCTCCCATTCCAACCACTCTCTCTAGTCTCTTTTTTAGTTTTCCTCCCATTTTATCAGCATAAAGCTCTTCCTTTTGTTTTATTTATTTATTTTTTATCTTGACTCATCAGATGATAGTACTTTGGGTTAAAAGTACTTCCCATCTTCTCTTGTACATTTCTGTCCTCAAACTTGGCAATACTTAACTTCATCATGTTGTCTACGCTTAGAAGTTTGCCATGCATGTATATGTTAAAAAAAAACTGAGAAAAAACCAAACATTTTATTATATCCAATTTATTATACCAGTGTGGTTTTACTAAAATGACTTTCACAGAAATGAGAATTCTTTTTCTAGTTCTAGCTCTGATTTTAATTCATGATCTGACCCTTGACAAATAGCTTACTTTTGCTAGACCTAAGATTCTTCTTCCATAAATGAGAATAACATTCTCTTATAACTTCTTTTTTCATAACTTCTTATAAAGATTAACTGAGAGAATGTGTGGAAAGGCTCTGTGGCATATTTGAGGGGCTAGGTATTTATATGAGGTATGAGGTATGTGGATACTCATCCTCAGTGCCTGTTTCTGGGGTCCCTGTTGGCCTGTGCTTTAGCTATGCTCTTGGCCCAGGTGGCAAAATCTACTACAGAACCATACATTCTCCTGGACCAATCAATTTCACTTCTAGAAACCTGTACTGCAGAAATACTAATTCATGTGTGCATGTAACAATAAATGTTAACTGAAGTATTGCAATTGAAAAGCTGGAAACAATCTTAATTTTCCATTAGCAGGATTAAAGTTAAATAAATATCCATACAGTGGAGTACACTGTCACTATAAAAAAATGAGGTTGATGCATTCTGAAATTACATGGAAATATCATCAAGACATATGTTGTATGAAAAGGAAATTCATAAAATAGTACACAGTGTATGATCCCATTTATGCTACAAAAAAAGAAACCCACACAGAAATGGAACAAAACCACACCTACATATGTGCATACATTTGTATATAAATTTGTAATATCTGTGTGTCATTGAGTTACATCCTCTTATTATACCATGTAACATCCAAAGCAGGGGTTAAGAAATGAGTTTTGGGGGCTGAGAGTGTAGCTTAGTGGTGGAGTGCACACTTAGTATGTATAAGGCCCTGGGTTCAATCACCATCATACGGATACACACACACACACACACACACACACACACACACATACACACCAAGCATGACCTCTGGAGTTAGAATGATTGGCTTCACATCCTGGTGTGACACCATGTGTGTGATTATGGACAAATGACAACTTTTCTGACTTCACTTTTCTACCTTTAAAATGAATTAGACCATTTCCCCCCTAAGTTTAATAATTTTAAATGCATAGAAATCATCTAGAAGAGCACATTTGATTCCTGTGACACACAGAATAGTGTCAAATGCTCTTGTGAAGTTAGAATATATTACGGTCTAGTGGTTTCAGTTTCTTTCACTCTTACTTCCCACTTCAACTGCAACTCCTGGCTCAGGGTCTTTCTGGTTTCTCTGTGTCCCCCACAGTGGTCATCATTGTGCTCAGCACTTGGCAGATCCTGAAGACATACTTTAAAATAATAATGACTTCTTACTGTCTAAAAAATATAGGGTTTTGACTTGAATTTCTGTATTGTTATTCATTCATTAATGTGCCAATAAAATTTTCATTAATTCAACAAATAGTTGCTGAATATCCATTGCAGACCAAGCACAGTAGGTGTTGGCATATAGTAATGATGGAAAGCCTGTGTAAATATCTAATTAGCCTGAGTCCTCTCTACCTGTTGGTCTGAACTGGTACAAAGTTTGGTACTCAGTCTTAAACGGACTTTATGCTGCAGTCCTTCTGCTTTGAAGAATGCTTTTCAGTGACTCAAATGAAAACTGAGAGTCGAAGCTAGCAGAAATTGGAGAAGCTGATGGAGCATGTCCTCCAGATGATTCTGAAAGCCACACCCCTAAGAACCTTGTCCTCTGACTGAGAGATCTGTGATGAAGTCTCTAGTTACCAGCAGGGACAAAGTTCACAGAGCAAGCCTTGGGGGTGAAAGACATCACCTCTTTGTACCCTTCTATTGGAGCTCAGCTCTACCACTTGGAAGGTGGGTAATGTGGGGGCCATACATTCACCCTCTCTGCCTCAGTTTCCTTGTTTTGTCTGAGAAAAGATGCAATTTCTTAAAATACTTAGACAAGTTGTCAATATATTTAAGCATTCAACCAATTATAGCCATTATTACTCTTAAGTTAATCTTATCAAACTATAGTTAATAGAAATGTTTTATATTCTCAAAAATTTCTAAGAGTAGATTTTAAGTGTTCTCATCACAAAGAATGAAAAGTATGTGAGGTGATGCATACAGTAATTAGCTCAATTTAACCAATCTATAATATATATTTCAAAATGACATGTTACTGTACATGGTGAATGTATACAATTTGGAGAGGTGGCTTAGTGGTCGGAGCACTTGCCTGGCATATGGGAGGGCAAGAGTTCAGATCCCAGCACCACATATACAAATAAGTGTCAGAGAAAAAAAGGCCAGATGAAAAAATAAATAACATCAATTCTCTCTCTCTTTTTAAAAAAAAAACAAATAATTAGTCTTATCAACAAATGAAGCAGCCAGATCACCAGTAAAGAGAGCCACAGGAGCAAATAAATGTGGAAATGGGAGGGAGATTTTTGAAGACAGTGAATGAAGAGAATCAGAGGCAGTGTGAGAATGCATTTGACCCAGGCCAAAGAATAGAAGAATCTTAGGACTTCAAAGTCAGAATTCATCATTTCATTCATTTGGCCATCCACTGTGTAAGCATTTATAGAGCACCTGCTATATGCCAGGAGCTTTTCTACTTGCCAGGTCTATGCAGTGACCATAATATCTTTGCCTTCTCAAGCTTTATCTTTTAGTGCAGAAGCTGGACAATGATACCCTTCTTAGTACAAGATTGGATCCGTGCTACATTGTGCCGAATGCTGACCCCCATCCTGTATTTTTATATGCCTAGGGATGTGCATTAATAAACAGGAGGAGTGCCTTCCACTCTTGGGTAGTGGAAAATGTAACATTCCTTTTAAAGTTTGTAAATACAATCCAGGACTGGAAAGGAAGGGAGAAGCATCCATCAGCTTGGCATGCAAACATCAAAATGAAGCAGAGGGGTTTTCTGGCAAAACTATGGGAAAACCTATAGTCTGTTGAGCAGAATCTTGAAGAGTAAAGAGAGGGCTCCTTTCCTCATACCAGGGAGGTCCAGTTTTCTCATATTTGGTTTCCTTTTGCCCTGTCTGTCTGGCTCATTACCTCCTACACTCTGCTATCTGTGCTGCCAAAGCTCTCCCTGGGAAGGAGGCAAACCTTCCCTCCAGGGAGGTCAAGGAGAATTGCAGTGCTTTGCTTCATGCAAAAAGCTCCCCAGGGAAGGAGCCTTCGCTCCCTGCTGTGTGGATAGATTGAGGAGCCCCCAAGGCCTGGCAGCAGGTCAGTGGCAAGTCAAGCTTCCAAAACTAGACAGAAGCATAGCTTTGTATCTGAACTTGATTCTAATTGCGGTAATGCATTCCTTGCCTCTTGTTTCTTATTTGAATTTAATCTGCAAGGATTACAATTTTGTGTGGTAGATTTGTCTAGCAGAATTCACGATTCAAGGCCTCCTGGTCCTTGGATGCCTCACAGAGAAGACCAGTTCACTCTCTAGAGATGAGGAACCGGACTCAGGGAAGTCAAATGACTAGCTAAGGTCAAGTAGCCAGTTGGTGAAAGTGCTCAACTGGACACAGACCCACCAGCCTCCATCCAGAGTTCTTGCTACCACACTAACACATTTCATTAGCAATAGGAAAGTCTGATCAAATTTAACCCAGAAATCTCCTAGAATAGAGATCTTAGATGTTATAGGCAAAAGAAAGCACACAGATCAAGTAGTACTTGCCTCTGATAGAAGCCTTAGTGTTTTAAAGTCCCTCTGCCCCTTATTTTACTTAAAACAATATCTGCCTTGGCACAGCTGTGGATCCTACTTGTGTTCTAGTGGGTAAGCCTGTGTATGTGCCTGGAGTTGATGGCAGTGTGGCTCCTTGGAGATTTCATGAAGATGACTCCTCTTGGATTTTATTTGGTAGTAAAAATAATCTGTGGTGGTTTTGGTTTTCCTTGTCTTATGAGCTTAGGGGAGTCAGCCAGGAGGCCACTGTCTCCTGATTTTCAATGTGGTCATTATCCTTACTCCATTCAGACCACATTTAAGACCACTGGATCTTAAATGATCCCCCGGGACTGTTCATGTGGTTGTCGTGGGGAGGAAAATAGTGAGGTGTGCAGGCACACAACACTGACCAAAATATTTCTTCTGAAAGCTTGCATGCTTCCAATGTGAATTCACCACTGGAAGACTGCCATGTTTTCTATTTTAAGGTTTCCATATTCCTCTTATATCACTGAGCTACTCCTTATTTCTGCCAAGGAGGGTGGAGAGTGGGGTTGAAGGTAATGGGTCCTGGAATATGAATGTCTGACTTCAAATCCTGGTCCTGCATTTACTAATTGTGTGGTTGTGGGTAAATGACTTAATCTTTTGGAGTTTGTTTCCTATCTTGAAAATGAATCGAAAGTTTTATTTAACTCAGATGTCTGTTTGGAGGACTAACTAGATACTAGGGACACTCTAGAGATAGTACTGAGCATGCAGTAGTAATGAATGCTATCTGGCACTGCCAGTATCTTCTGCTTTTATAGCTCATCACTATGGAGAGATACTAGATGGAGGAGAGAGGAGACACAGGATGTGGTCCAGGTTCTCACTTCTATGTAACTGCATGCACTCGGGATAGTCACTTATTTTCAACTCACAGAACACAAGCAAGTATTTGATTCAACATTCTCATTTAAAATGAAACTAGGCCTCATGGAGTCAATGTCTGGCCAGGATGAGCCAGTACTACTCTCTTGACTTCCAGCCCAGGGCTTCCCATCATTGCTCTGGAGACAGAACACTTTGCCAAGTGTCCTAAACTCTGCTGAGACCTGAGGATTCTGTAGTTAATGGAGGAATGAGTCCTATCATGCTGTCTTGGGATTGTGGCCATCTCAGAAGCAGCAGCCAGTAGATTCTTATATGTCATGGTTGGTATAAGAATCAGAAGCAGAGTGGTGCCTTTAAAATGCTACCAGCAAGAGTTTGGGGGCTTACCCTCACTGGACGAGTGGATTGAAAGACTGTGGTACATATACACAATGGAATTCTATTCTGCTATTAGAGAGAGCAATATCATGGCATTTGCAGCCAAATGGATGGAGAAGGAAAAAATTATGTTGAATGAAATATCTCAAACTCAGAGATGCTAGGGCTGAATGTTTTCTCTCATGTGGAAACTAGAATAACAATCGTAAACAGACTGAGAGTTGGCTAAGCTAATAATAACCTCAACATGGGTGAATTTTTACACAAGCAGTGGGGAGCCTTGCCTATGATGCTGGGGGATGAAGGGAGGGGAGTAGGGAGTAGGGGAAGGAATAGGAGGGATATCAAGGCAGCTGGGGGGAGAGAGTAGAGGGGTTATCAACCCAGTGGGGAACCTTCGACTTCTTCCATGAGAAGCCCAATTAACATGGGGGTAGAGTGGGAAACATGGGATCAGGGGAGATCATGAACTGGCATCATCAGCCTTGGCTTGCTCTGTCATTATGCATGTGTTCATGATTGTGTGGCAACGATTCCCTCCTATATGTAAGATTATGTTGAACGAATTAAAAAAAAGAGTTTGGGGGCTTAATTCAGTGATAGAGCATGTACTTTGCATGCAAAAGGCTCTAGTTTTAGTCCCCAGCACTTAAAAAAAAAAGCTGCTGTAAGCCACTGCATCTACAGAGGTCAGAGTAAACTCATTCCAGATCAACAGGACAAAGTTGGCATATTTAGAGTCCAGCAATGTAATAATGAACTGTTTCTTCTTCTTTTCCTTTCTTGGTTGCTGTCAGAGCAACTTAGAATG
This sequence comes from Aplodontia rufa, assembly GCA_004027875.1. NCBI lineage: Eukaryota > Metazoa > Chordata > Mammalia > Rodentia > Aplodontiidae > Aplodontia > Aplodontia rufa. The sequence continues at coordinate 59,074 of PVKS010004751.1, forward strand.
ACATTATCTCTGTCTTAGGCTATGGAGGTCTCATTTTGAACTCTCATTTTAGGCCTTTGTCATCCCCTTTCCTTCTCTCCTCTGATTTCCACTCATATCCTGGGACCATAGATTGATCATTTTATCTGCTCTTGAGCATGTGGTTTCGACCTGCAAAATCCTTTTTCTTTTCTGCATCTGCCTCAGTAGGCAATGACATTGTTAGTCCTCTTACTGTTACTCTAACTAGATCTCAGGCTTCTGTCTCTGGGTCACTGCATATATTATGCCTCTCCATTGATTCTTGCTCAATCCTTACAGCTTATTACCCTACTGGAAGTAGTCCACTGTTCCTTAGAACTTTCAAAGCACATATGAACTGATTGTTGCTGTACATCAGTATTAAGTTTCTTAAGAACAATATACTGTTATCACTATATAACTATAATAACTATATACTATAAGAACTATATACTGTAAGAACTATAGTTCTATATACTATAAGAACTATATACTGTTATGTTCAGTAAATATTTCTTAAGGAACTATATTCTGAACATAATCTAATCCCCCAATGCATTTAGCAGTGTTCCTTGACCATTTTGGGAGCTCAGTTACACCTGCTTCAGCAACTGTCCACTGGTTGATAGGGCTGGAGTAAGGGGCTCAATTATTAATAAAAAGTCTATTCCTTCCTAATCAAAAGTGCTTTATCCCCAGGTGTCATTGTGAATCCTTGGTTAATCAGTCAGCCAGTATCCTTTTCTGGTTATAGTCATTATAAGGTTTCTTGAAGTTTCTGTTCATTGTTTTGAGAATTCTACTTTTTAGAAATCTGTTATGACAGAGTTTTCGATTTAAAGCCAAATAAATTTTGCATTTTTTTCTGTTGGTAGAAAAACCGTCCATCCAAGATGGACAAGCAAAGCAATTGATATACTTTTACAGTGCAAATGAAATTGAAGGACATTAGAAGGCAGATGAGTGAAGGATCTCCAGGGTTTTCACTCACCCACTCACCCACTCATTCACTCCATCAGCAAACATAATTGGTGGAGTTTGATTTCTTGCTTTACAGGAAGAAACATAGTTGTGTCATTTTGTTTATGCAAAATTCTGTATAGCTCTCTGCTAGCATCCCATGCTTCTGAAATTCTGTTGGTGAAATAGTGATTAGTAGTTTGTGTTCATAAATCAAACTCAGTGTTTCCTTCTCTAACGTCAAATTCTCCTCTCTAAATGTGATCCCCAAATTCAGGAAAAAAATGAGAAGAATGCACAGATTAATCCTTGGAGGCTCTTAAGTCTTTCCTCCCCCCATTTTCTGTTTGCTTTTTAAATTATGTTCACAGAGGTGCATCCTTCTCTGCCTAATTAAAACACATGTAAATTTAGATGCTCAGACTGGTAATTAAGGGAGATACTCACTGGATAGTGTTTCCTTTCTTTCTTTCTTTCTCTCTTTCTTTCTTCTCTTTCTTTTTCTCAATCAGAGATTAAAGCGGCCTGAGTTTATAATAGCATCTTGTGAAATAAGAGGGGAGAAAAGCTGCAGTGGTTTTAGTAAATAATGCACTTTGATGTCTCCAACTTGAAATCCATATTCTGAGAACTCTGATGGATCTAAACAGTATTTGAAATAAAATTTTAAGCCTAAAAGTCAGGGCCATTTGCAGAGAAAAATCCCAGTGGAAACTGGATGCTGACATTCACCTTGCATCGCATCACTCTTACAAAAACATGTTTGCAGTCTTCTCTGTGGCTCTTTGTGATGTGCAGCCTGCACGATTGGGGTGCATCCATTCTTCTTTGGGCTGCTGCCCACAAAGTTGTTAATAACTGCTCACCAAGGCTTGAGGGTGTGGGCAACTCATGTATTTTGGGTAACCAAAGGTAGAAGGAAGACTTTCCAGGAACACATTGTTTCCTGTGAAACTGTGGAAGTATTTTAAAGCCTCTCTTTTGAACAACAAAAATACCCATGAGTTCTGACTACAGTTAAAGATGGATGTCTTGAGGTTGGAGTCTCTTGGTCCCATTAGTTTGCTTTCACACACAGGTGCTGTGATTCCATCTTAGAAATTTCATGGACCTTGGACCATATTTACAGGCTCTTGGGCAGCAGGAAGCATTGAACTCCAATTAATATCAAAATCCAAGAATAGTTTTAAAGAATTACTTTTCTGCTAAACCTCATGACAAAATTTCTTTTGTTCCTTCCTTAGGTCACGAGAGGGCATTTGTGTTAAACCAGATCTCAGGTGCTTCTGCTGTCACATTGCATTGGTGATGTCAAGAGTGGTTACCATGGAGGTAATTATCGTGGTGTGGGAGATGTGTGAATTCCGGGGTGGGGAAACTCAGCAGTGAGAGATGGATCTTTGACAAAAAGAGACAAATCCTCTTTCATTCCAACTTCTTAGTAACAAAAGGGTGAAGCAAGATAAAAACGAGGAATGTAAATATGACTGAAAATTAACTTTTGAACAACATGGTTCTTATGCTTTGCATGACATATTGGAAAGTCTGCCATTTATTTGATTTTTTTTTAAAAAAAATTACATTTTGGTCACATATCTTGTAAGAATGCTAAAAATAAATTTTATGTTATTCCTTGGGGGAAAATATGACTGTGATAGCAGAAGTGAATACTACGTAATGATGTCCAAGGAGAACAGGAAAGTCTTTTTAGTGATACCCTAGGAGACTTAAAGGAGATATGTTTTTGCCCAGTTTGGGGTGGGGGAAGGCCTGCTGCAATCTGCAAAAACACCACAAAAATAAGATACAGCCAAGCTAACAGTGTGGCCAGACAGGCTTGCTGCTGGCATTTGAGAAGCTAGGGAAATGAAAGTCCACAGGGAACTCTTCCCCTTCATGTTAATGAAGTACTGTACTTTCCTGGGACTCCAGGTAGTGGGGATGAGGACCTGGGTGCTGCTGAGCAAATATTTTAAGGAAATAATCCAGAATCCCTTGCCTCTGGCTTGGAATATTAAATGTCATTACTGCTTGTTTGGAAGCTTTGTCTTTTCCTGGAAAGGATCCAGGGCTCGCAGACTCAAGTAGTCAGTGTGGTGGCTGGTAACAGAAGGACTCTGCCAAGCATGGAGGCTGGGTGCCCTTGAGCACAGAATTTTGAAGGAGAGACCTGGGTTCAAGTCCCAGCTTTGCCACTGTGGATTCTTTGACCTTCACCAAAGCCCCGATTGCTCTGCTTTTTATCCTATACATCAAATGAAACTATTGTAACCATAAATATATTGGAAATAAAACATTTTTAGGAAGGATATAAATAGTCTTTATTATTTGGGATTCCATGTTGGAACAAAGATACTTAGTTATTTTATTGTCCTTGTCCTCTGGTATCCTTCATGGACCTTTAGGGTGTGAGAGGGCACAGTGAGAATTGAATATGGCAGCCAAACTCTACATGGAACTACTTTGGGGAAAAGAAGAAAGTGTTCCTAGGGATGGCTGAGTTCCTGGAGGGTCAAGTGCAAACTCCTTATCCTGGTATGTGAGGCCTTACCTAATTATTCCTCAACCAAGCCTTCCATTCTCTCTTCCTTACTCCATCAGGTAGACCCTTTACTTGGTCAAATCTGATTTGTCGCTGGACAGGTTTCTGGTCTTCCTTTGGGTTGTTTCTTCTTCTGTTACCCAAACAATTCTACCTCTCCCTGGATCATCTGTCTTTTGTGGATCTTTTCTTGTGAACACCTGTTACTGATATGACATATGTGTTGTGCAGGATATGCACAGTATGGGGGCCTCTGACCAGGGCAGAGGGATGTGGGCTTAAATCCAGCCATGTCACATGTCCTGCTATGTCTGCCTGGAAAAAAGGCACCTTTTCCTAATTAGAAAAAGTCACTGGAGAAGGTAGGGGTGATTCTCATGTACTGATAAAGTTAACTTTGCTTCTATGCTTGCCTTATGTTTTGATTGTAACTGCCTTCAGGACTCAGGTTTTGAATTTTTTGTGGACATCTTTCATGAAATAATGCATAATTGTTTTGAATTATCCTGAGTGCACTGGGTTCTGAGCCAGAGATTCCACTAAGAGCCCTTTGAGGACTGTGTTACTCATTTCTCTACCTGTCAGTCCCTTGTGCCTGTACAGTTCTTAACCAAGAGAGATGCATCCCTAATAAATCTCTTATTGTTTTTCTTATCTGTAGCAATAGTGAAGAAACATCAATACCATACTTAAAAAAATAATTCTCAGTACTTATATGGCATCTTGGAATGAGAAATGGGGAATAAAGTGGCAATTTTCTCTCTGAGACTCTGACATTGGGTTTTTAGATGAGGCTTCTGGGTGTGGACTGGTCTTCTCATCTATTTACAGAACCACAGTACACTGTGGCCTTGTGGTGGAGCAGAAAATTGGTCCTGTACCTTATGACTCCCTCACGGACTCTGCTCTGCTATATGTGCTGAGGACATCAGGAAGAACGTCATTTGTCTCTGACCCCAAGGTGTTCTTGGATCATTAGTGAGGAAGACAGACATGTAAACAAGTGGCCATAAACTGATATAAGAGGTGCTATTGGGCAAGGGCAGGTACAGAAGCCTATGAGGTCACTGCTAGGCAACAGAAACAGGTACAGGTACAGGCTGGAGAAAGGAACTGACTTTAATTAGTGGTGTGATAGTCAGTTCTGTGTTGCTGTGACCAAAATACCTGATAAAAACAACCTACAGAAGGAGAAGTTTATTTTTGTTCATGGTTTCAGAGGTCTCAGTCTGTGGACAGTCAGCTCCATTGCTCTGGGCCTGAGGTGAGGCAGACATCATGAGAAAGGCATTGGGGAGGAAAGTGGCTCAACTTATAGCAAACAGGAAGGAGTGGAGGGGGGGAGACAGTGAGAGAGACAGAGAGAAATAAAGAGAGCACACAAGAGGCTAGAGGCAAGAAATACCCTGAGTTGGCATGGCTCCAGTGACCTTCCTCCAACTGGATCCCATCTACCAGTTGACCATTTAGCCATGAATAGATTCATCCACTGATGAGATCAGAGCTCTTATGATATATTCCCTTGTAAAAAGCCCCACCTCTGAGCATGTGGGACTTCAAGGGACATTCCAGATCCAAATGTAAAGCAATCTCATTCATGTCCACATCTTCCTTTGTTATCCACATGCAGATGACTCCTGAAATGCATGTCTCCATCCCACACTCATCCACTACTGTTATTTCCACCTGGAAGTCCCAAAGGTTCCCCAAACCTATTTTGTATCTAACTGATCTCAGGATCTTTTCACCCAAATCTGATCGTTTTCTGGTGTTCCATCTTTCCAGATAGCACCACCCACATATTAGGTTTGGTAAACTTTGGTTTGGTAAATCAATTTGCTTGGCTTGCCTCTCTATTCCCACCTCCTGTCCAAGTTTACTTCCACATGTCCTGCCTGAAATAGGTGTAATTTCTTCCTCAAAGGATTCTTATTCCACCCCAGGTCCTCTAGCACGTTTCCTAGTAGCAGCGAGAATGATCATTTCATGATGCAAATCTGTTTGTGTCATATGCTTCCTAAACTGCCCATTTTCCTTCTTAAAACCTATTAATGCATTCACATTTATTTTAGGATTAAGTCTCAAATTCTTAGCATAGTCTCTAAGGCCCCTCATGGTTTGGGTTCTGGTAACTTTCCCAGCTCCCTGGACAATAAGCTCCTCCCACCCCTTCCCCTGTCCTGAGAGTACTGTGGCATGGGCCTGCTCACAAATGTCAGGCCCAAGTGTTCCCTTAGCCTGTAATGCCTCTTCTGTGGCTGCCACCCCTTCCTCTACCCCCTTTGCTTAATTAATCCCTTCTTATTTCTCAGCTATCAGCTCAAATATCACTTCCTCCCTTGAGCCTCCAGATTGCTTTAGTCCTCTCCGCTTTGTACATCTCAAAGGACATTTTCTTATCAAACATTACTGTTTGCATAAATAAATCACATATTTATTTTTGTGGTTGTTTGATTGACATCTTTTTTTTTCCAGAAAAGTTGTGGGCTCTAGGATCCTGGCTGAATTTGTCCTCTACTATATGTTCAGTGCCCAGCACAGTGCCAAATACACTTTTAAACCTGCATTGAATGAATAGATGCTTGATGGTTGTTCCAAAATGGAGAGCCAGTGCATGGGGCTGCAGTGTGGGAAGCTTTGGTGGATTTAACTAGAAGGACTCTTCAGGACAAGCCTGTGACTGAATGGTGCCCTATAGGGCTATAGGGACTGGGTTGCTATGCAGCCTGTAATGCAAGGACCTGACCTACAAAGAGCAGGGTTTTAGAACAGTAAGCTCCGAGAGGGGTACGTTGTGGAGATGTGAAAGGTTAAGGATCTTGGGACCAGGGGCACCCTATAGGAGCATCTGATTTAAGACAACCTGAACCAGGGCAATGAAAGGAGAAGTGGAGAGGTGGGGGCATATACTTTTAGTATATTCCATTTCCATTTCCATTTTCCATTTTTTCCCACCTGGTAAAAGCAGCAAGGAATCAGGAATTTATATGGATTTTTAATTCTTAATATGCCTGACTTGAACCTCACTGATGTATATGGGGAAGAGGGAAGGGGTTTTGGAGCTGGTAGGGTAGTGAACAGTGTGATAGAGTTTTGAATTTGTGGGTCTTTCTTCTTTCCAAGGTAAATGCAGCCCTTGGAAGTTGGGAGGTGTCTGTTTGGACTGCTATAACAAAGGACCACAGACTGGGTGGCTTATAAACAGTTGAAATTTATGTCTTACAGTTCTGGAAGTTGGAAGTCTGAGATCAGAGTGCCAGCATGGTTGGGTTCTGGTGAGGACTATTCAAAGTTGCAGATGGCTGACTCTCACTGTATCTTCACATAGCAGAAAAAGCAAGCTAACTCTCTGGTCTCTTTTTCTAAGGACACTAATTTCATTCATATGGATTCTACCTTCATGACCTAATTGCCTTCTAAAAGCTCCACCTCCAAATATCACCACATTGAAGATTCAATTTCAGCATATGGATTTGGAAAGGACACTAATATTCAGTCCATAACAAGAGGACAGAGTGATGTTAGCCTATTTTATCTGAGACCCCTTGAGTAGGTCTTACAATAAAGGGTATGTTGAGAAGGGCATACTGTAGAGGCCAAAGTGGTCTTGGAGCCAGGGAGACACAAAATACATAACAAAAGGTATTTGCCTGCTCCTGGGTCTGGGGCCACATCTCCTATTTCACTATTCTTTTCTGTAGTTCCTACAGTCTGAATCACAGAGATAACATTAGGGAGATAAAATGGTTGAATTGGGTAGAATGTAAAACTCGATTCTACTAAATGTTAGCTTTTTGTGAATGTCTTTTATTGATGTAGCACCTTCTTCTAGAATGTCACCAATACAGTACACTGCTGTGTTAATGGTGTTTATGGCTATTTCATTTTATGTCATTTGACATTTTTAAACTACAAGCAGTGATGCTATATTTGGCTGTGCAAGTTGTGCATTGCGGGGTTCTGTTTGGCACTGTTCATATAGGCATGGCATCCCCTGGAGTTGTGCAAGATGGCAACCCGGCCCAGAAAGTGAGCAGGGCAGGCACTGGTCTTACTGGCTCAGAATGGTGACATGCCCTGCTTGATGTCATGTGACAGTAAATGCTGGCACTGCAGCCAGGGTCCAGCTTCTGGTTCTAAATCTGATCTTGATTTTGCTGCACTTCACTGCCTCCTGGCTGATCAGTGACTGGATAAATGAGTGAACAGGGCATATGCAAAGCCACCATTCAGGAGCCAAATGGGCACACACAGTAGTGATTTGTTCTGAAGGTCCGTGAGTCCATCAGCAGTACCAGCTGTCCTAATCTGTAGTCCATTTGCCTGATGGGGTGTAGCCCAGATGACTTGGCCTTGGGCATGTTCCTCCTTCCCCTTCTAACCTCCTCACGTCTTCTTGGCTATACCTCTCCCACCTGTCCTATTATCTCAGGGGACCTTGCTTTCAGTTATGACCAGATCCTTCTATTACATCAAGTTTTCACTAATAAAAATACAATTTCATTGGGGAGGTATAAAAGATAGAACAGCCTCTAAAACACAAAAGAATTAACCTATGAGGGTAAAATTCCTGGTTAGCTCGGAGAGGAATGAACCTGTGGGGTTTTATATGGAAGGTCAGGAAAAGGGTTTGGAGATTATATAATGCAAATGAGGAATCAAAGGCCCTGAAAATTAGTGGACTTGCTGGGAGCTGGGGCCTATAGTTTTCCCATTATAATGTTTCCTCTAGCCATTTTAAGTTGGGGGGTCTCTGCTAACATCTTTCACCCCTTTCTTGGCTGAGAATGGCCTTGTATTTGGACCACATATGTACTATTAATGTTTGGGGGAGCAGGAGGGCAGTGTCAAGGGCAGAGGGAGTTCTGACAGCATTGTCCTGAACCCTGGCATGACCCAGGATCCCAGCTTTTAAATGCCATTATGAAATGCTATCCATCTAGAGCCTTTTCCCATCAGACTAATGCAGCCAAGGCGGAGGGGCAGGGTGGCGGCTGGCTGCCTGGGCAATCTCTTGGAGCCAGGAGAGGGATTATGCCCACTCAGTGGGCCTCATCACCATAATAAAAGTGGGAGTTAATGCTTATGTACTCATCAGTACTACCCATTTAGACGATTATCCCATTTCCAATCCCATTTCAAGAGAAAAGAGGATTGCTGGACACTTCTTCCCACCCCCACTCCTGGCAGGGTTGTTTGTTGGTGGCTTCATGAAGGGATGTGTTGGAGGTGGGCATAAGGCAGACTGAGAGCTTTGCCCTCTTTGTCTTCCAGATATGGCAGGCGACAGCAGGATGGTGGTCCCCTGAGAGGTAGGCTAGGAGGAGAAACAGCCCAGTAGGGGCCTGGAGCAGCCGGCTGGTGTCACTAATTTCCTGCACACTTTTCCATACAAGTCCCTGACACTCTTCTCTTGCCCCTCTGTGTTCTCTCAGGTGTTAATAAAATAAGTGAATACAACCCTTGGGCTGTTCTAAGGTAAATGTGGTTATTTAACCGCATCTCTTTGGAACCCGGGTATAAAACAGCATCACTTATTTAGAACAAGACTAGGAGGAGATCTCCCTGAGCAACTGGAAACACTTTATAGGCCCTCTCTTTCTGCATAGAAGAGTCTTTAGGGGTCTGGCTCAGAGACCCCTGTCACATATCACAAAGCTCTAATTAGCTTGGTAAACTGATTTCTGACACATGAGCAGATTGGAAGTAGAGAATTAGAGGTGAAGGAAGACTGACACAAGCTGGAGCCAAGATTTGGACCAAGGAGGTAACATTCATCAGGACAACTGTGGATGGAATCCCGTTCAAAAGGGTACATTGCGGATGGACATGGGGTTCAGGACAATGCTGTCAGAACTCCCTCTGCCCTTGACACTGCCCTCCTGCTCCCCCAAACATTAATAGTACATATGTGGTCCAAAAGGGTACATTGGGGATGGCTTCTGAAGTCCCCTCCCAATGTTGCAGTTCAGGACTCTGGTATGACTGTGATGCTGAGATGCAGAGAAGAGGGGAAGGGAGACCTCAGTGAGCAGCTGGTGCCCAGCAGGGAGTGTGGCCTTGTGTTTGGGAAGTCCTGAGTTTTGGTGCTCAAGAGTACTTGCCTGATTTTTCTTGACCCAGTGTCTGCTTTCAACCTTCCTTCATTCTTTGCCAGCAAGAATAAATTCTTGTGAATATTTCCAGCACAAGTTCTGTGAGGTCTGGATGTGTATTAGACATGGTCCTGGAAAGAGGCCTGCGTTGGGATACCAGTTCCCCGCTAAGCAAGCTGGGTGGCTGGTAAAATCACTGAGCCTCAGTTTCTTCACCGGTATATCTTTTCTGGAAATTGTTTATCATGCACTTGCCTGTTTATGATCCTCCTCGCTGCCCTCCTTACTGTTCTCAGGGTAAACTGCTTTCCACACAGATTTTAGATCAGTAGTGATGATTTTTTTAAGTGTAATTATGCTCCAAATATTGTATGGGATATGTTTATACTGAATAAAATAATTAAAATCCAGATTTAACTGGGAATCCTGTATTTTTTTTAAATCAACTTTATTTTTTCATTTGATTTTTGTTTTTCTGACACTTAGTTGTATATGTGGTGCTGGGGTTCAAACCCAGGTCCTCACACATACCAGGCAAGTGCTCTAACTGCTAAGGTACTGCTCCAGCCCTAGCATACAGTACTTTTAAGTAAACTTTTAAAAAAATTTTTATTGAGAAGTTGTGTTGTTGTACAATCATAAATGCATATGATATGCCCTAATGCATAAATGCATATGATATGATCCTAATCTGGAATCACCTCCACATCAGTCGCATCTCTTGACTCCTCTATATTTCCCCCATAACAGTTATAAATGTATATATATAAATGTATATGTATATATATATATGATTATGCATTTTCCGGAATTAAATGATTACATGAGGATTATTTGTCTTCTCGGGGAAGTAAAGAGTAAGCTACATTATTGATTCCCCCCCAGATCACTCCCTATCATTTCTCCCTTTCCCCTCCCACCCTCTTCTTCCCCCTTCCCCCTACATATCTATGGTTCCCCTAGATTATGTGTTGCTTCGACCTTGGTGAGTCTCATACATGAACTTGACCTTTCACCCAAGCCTGGGTTTTGCTCTAGCCTCCACAAATGAGGGAAAGCATTTGACCCTTGAATCTCTGTGTTTGGCTAATTTCACTCAACATAAATGTTTCTATTTATGCTTTATAGTTATACATGAGATTGGGTTTAATTTCAACATTATCATAAATGCATGGAATATAATTTGCTCCATTTCAATTCCCAGTACTTTCCCTTTCCTTCCCTTCCCTTCTTCTCTCCCCTATTCCCCTTCCTCTACTTTACTGACTTTCCTTCTGTTTACTTTTAGTTTTTAAAAATTGGTGCTTTATAGACGTACATAAAGGTGAAATACAACTTTTAATTTTGGATTCATTTTAGATATAGAGGAAAATAATGAAGATAGCACAGAATTTCAATGCTAGTTTTCCCTATTATTCTTGCATCAATATGAGTCTGTCATAATTAATCAGCTAATATTACTATATTATCATTAACTAAAGCCTATACATTATTAGTTTTCCTTAGTTTCACCTTAACATCCTAGGATATGGCGTTGCATTTGGTTATCATGCCTCCTTTGGCTCCTCTGGTGGTGACAGTGTCTCATACTTCCCTTGTTTTTGGATGACCTTGGAGTTTTAAGGAGCACTGGTCAGGTGATCTGTCTGATATTTGTCTCAGGATTAAGCTGGGGTACTGTGTTGTGTTGTGGAAGACCACAGGGACAAAGTGCCTTGTCAAGACCAGGTTTGGTCTCTGCTCTGGTTCCACTCACTCTATGGTAGTACGTATCACACTTCTCTCTAATCCCAGGGGTTCCCTGACATTTCACACAGTGCCTATTGGAACTCAAGTAATTGCTTGATAAGTGAATGGTTATACCAGAAAACCCAGGTAAAGCTTCAGTGTGGTCTAAACAATAGATGTTGTGTAAACCTTGTAAACAGTAGCTGCTCAGTGAATGCTTTTCGTGTAGAAAAATAATCTTCCCTAACTCTGAGGAATTTGATTTAACATAAACATCGTGCTTGACACCCCTAGTATATGTCCCTACCTGGAGATGAGATTCTAGAGCAATGGTCTCCTGGGACTCGAGAGCCACAGTTACCTTCATCAAAGTGTCAAGGAGACCATTGGGTGACAGAGATGTTGGACTAAGTAGGCTACTCTCAGCCAATTTGAAAGGCATCCTTTTTCCCAATGCAGAAGCTTCAAATTTTGAACCCCTTGTCCCAGATTTTCATAATCATGCCCCTGACCCATTGCTATTTAGTGAAAAGGACCCATCCTACTCTCTTTGTGGCCCACATGCAGGGAGTGCATATGAAAATGATGTTTAAACTTATCATTGCTTGTCCTTGATGACTAGTTCACCCAGTGTATTTGTGACCCCATTCTTGAGACCCAAAGGGAGGATACACCTTATACACTAGTCCCAGAAATCTCTGAGGATTAATTATAATGTCTAACATTTATCATCTACTTTGGGGACAGCTGTTTTTCTTACCTCACCTCAGATCCTCTCAATAACGTGCAATTAGGAGTTTATTACCATATTACAAATGGGGAAACTAAGGTGTGGGGTGCTTTACTTGAGTTTTATTGTGATGGAACCAGGTTTGGTGCTAGGTCTGTGCACTCCAGAGCCTGCACTCAGTCTGCTGTATTTGGCTGCTTCTACAAGGCTAGAGAATTCTGTGAGAACACTTTCCCCCAAAGGCTTGTCCTTGTCTGAATGATTCTTGGATCTACTCTTCCCTTTGTATTTCCAAGGCATCTCAGTAGAGCAGGTCCCCATCAATCCCTGTGTGCACACCTTCTTCCTGGGTTCCTGGCCTTGAGCTCTCCACCCACAGTTCAGTTACTCTTGTGTTCCTGCTGCCCTGTGTAGGATTCATAAGAGATGGAGGAGGGGAAGAAAGAAGAGGAAGAGGGAGGAGGAGAAGGGGAAGAAGAACCTTTTGACCTTCAGGAGACTGCACTTGGAGTAACTGAGCTGAAAACACAGGTAAATACCGCCTCCTCTTCCCTCTTCCTCTTCTTCTTTCTCCTTCTCTTTCTTCTTTTATTGTTTTGCATTGGGGATTGAACTCAGGGGCACTTTAGCACTGAGCAATATCTCTAACTCTTTATTTTTAATTTTTGAGACAGGGTCTCATTAAGTTGCTCCCTGATAAGTTGCAGAGACTGGCCTTGAACTTGTGATCCTCTTGCCTCAGCCTCCTGAGTTTCTGGGATTACAGGCATGTGCCACCACACCTGGCTCTTTTCTCTCTCTTTTAAAAATCAACTTTATTAAGGTATAGAATACATACTAAAGGGCACCTGTTTCAAGTGTTCAGTTTGACAAGTTTTGGCAAATGTATATACCATATAACCACTACCACAACAAAGACACGAAACATTTCCATCACCTAAGACGATCCCCAGAACCCCTTTACAGTTGATCCCCCCACCCACAACCCAGGCAACCACTCACTGGATTTCTATTACTTTAGATTAGTTTTGCCTGATCTTGAACTCCACATACACCCAACTGCAAAGCAGAGTGAGTCTTTGTCTCAGACTCCTTTTGCTCAGCAAAATGTTTTAGAGATTATTCTGTGATGTATCAGTAGTACATAATTTTTTGTTGTTGTACTCAGGCTCAGGTACTGTTCCATTGTTTAGCTAGACCACAACTCTCTATCAAGTCACCTGCTGAGGAACTTTGGGATTGTTACTGACTTTTGGCTATTGTGAGTGAAGGGCTAAGAATGCTCTTTTCTGTATTTTTATCTGCGTATTTTGTACCTAGTGAGCAACTGTCATTTAGGTCAGATTGGTTGACAGTGATATTCAAGCCTTATATTTTTTCATTGATTTTCTGTCTACTAGTCCTATGAATTATTGAGAAGAGTGTTGAAAACTCCAACTATACTTTAAATTTGTTTTTTTCTTCTTTCATTACTAACAATTTTTGCTTCATGTATTTTAAACTCACTTATTGGGTGAATGCCCATTCATGTTTGGTGTATCTTTTTGCCTTGTTAAACTGACCTCTTTATTATTATGAAATGTCTTTCTTTATCTCTGCTGATATCCCCTATCTTAACTCATTAAGTCCCAAGTTTTTAATTTTGCAAATATTTCAATGAAATTGACAGAGGTACATTAAAATAGGTTGGAAATCATAATCTACTCCTTATATATTTTCATATACACATACAAAATATGTGCATTTTTTACTCTAAAAATTGAACTATTATTTTTCTCAAAACAATATTTGTTTCAAAATGACCATAAGCAGTATGTTTGTTGTTCATTGTAAGTTTTTATAGGTGTTCCATAAATAGGATGATAGGACATAATGGGTTAAAATATATTGTCTTAACTGAATACTGCTCCTTCAGCTACAGAGTTTGCATAGGATGTCATTTCCCCACACTTTTACTTTTAAATTATGTATTTTTAAATGCATATGATGAATTTCTTGAAGAATATGGCTAGATCTTTTTAATGCAGACTAACAATTTCTGCATGGTAATTTCTGTGTTTTTATTTATATGTAGTATAGTTATTGAAATGGTTGGTTTATGTCTATCATCTTGATATTTATGTCTTTCATTTTTTTTACTTTTCCTCAGTATCCTGACTTTTTTGAGTTAATTGAATATTTTTGCATTATTGTATTATTTTTCATTTTATTATTAAATTTATTTAAACATTTTATATCACTCAATTTCTTCTATTTATATGTGTGTGGTTGTAGTTGTTCTAGAAATTGCAATATGTGTCTTTTTAAACAGTATTTTATTTTTCATTATTGTTTTACATATTGAAGGGATTTGTTCTTACACTTCTATACATGTTCACATCACATATTCCCCCTTTACCCTCCCCTGCAATATGTCTTTAACTACAACAGTCTACCTTTAAAATATACTACTTCATATATAATGTAAGACCCTTGAAACAGTATACTTCCATTTCCCCTCCCATGCTGTATGTTATTATTATTATTATACATTTCATTTCTTCATGCTATGAATTCCACACTACATTTTTATTATTATTATTTTTTGTTTTTTAAAATTTTTTTATCTTTGAACAACCATACAAGTTTTTAACAAAATAATATAAAATGTGTATAGATTCTGGATATTACAATTACCCCCAGGAGTGACCCCTCAGTTACCCACCGTTATCCCTCCCTTCCTCTTCCCCCCATATCTCTAAAAAAAGGATTATGTTGTATAGCATTATATCTTATCTGGATTTAACACATGATAATAGACCAACTTTCTCACTGGTCAGGGTCTAGTCCCAACCTCCACAGATGAGTGGAGACAATGGACCATTAGTTCTCTGGGTTAAGCTGATTTTACTCAGCATGATTTCTTCCATAGCCATCCATTTTCCTTCAAAGGCTGCAATATCATTGTTTCTAATGCTGTGGAGAGATAGGCACACTAACACACTGTTGGTGGAGCTGCAGACTGGTACAGCCCCTCTGGAAAGCAGTGTGGAGAATCCTTAAAAAACTAGGGATGAGCCCACCATACTACCCTGCTATTCCACTCCTGGGTATCTTTCCAGGGGATTTAGAATCAGCACCTTATAGTGACACAGCAATATGTATGTTCATAGCAGCACAATTTACTATTGCTAGGCTATGGAAACAACCCAGATGTCCCTCACTGGATGAATGGATCCAGAAACTGTGGTACATTTATACCATTTTTATTATTTTTGCTTTTAAAGAAATTTTAAATGAGAAAAACATTTTATGTATCCTAACATATTTGTATTTACTGTTTTTCATTGTGTTGAAGAGACTGAGCTTTTGTTTATTTTATTTTTTTAAAGAGAGAAGGACAGTGAGAGAGAGACAGAGAGAATCAATTTTTATTGAGTTTTTCACATGGTTTTCATTGCTCTGACACTTAGTTGTGTACATGGGTGCACTGTAACTGCCAAGCCACCGCTCCAGCCCCCAAGACTGAGCTTTTATTTGGAATAATTTTTGTTCAGCCAGAAAACATTCATTTAACATTTGTTAAATGCAGTGCTGATCTGCTGGCAATGGATTCTTTCAGGATTTTATTCTTCATTCTTGAAGGATATTGTATCTGGCCATAGACATTTTATTGACATTTTTTTCTTTCAGGATAAAAAAATCATTCCATTGTCTTATCACTTGCATTATTTATGATACAAAGTCAGCATTAATTCTCACATTTCCCCCTGTATGTAATATGTCTTGTTTACCTGCTGCTTTGAAGATTTCTTCTTTATTATTAGTTTCTAGTAATTTACTTACATTGCATGTTGGTGTGGTTTTCTCCATATTTATCCTGCTTGACATCTATTGAGGTGGAATCCATGAGTATATAATTTTCATCAAATTTGTAAAAATTTCATCCATTATTTCCTCAAATATTTTTATCTTTCTCCCCTTCTCTACTTCTAGAACTTCAATTACATACATTAGACTGGTATTCCTTCACAATTTACTTAGGTTCTCTTCATTTATTTTAGCTTGCTTTTACCCTCTGTAATGTCAGATTGATTAATTTTTATTGTCCTGTCTTCAAATTCCCTGACCTTATTTTCTGCAGTATCTAAAAAGGATCTTAACCAATCCAATTATTTTTTTATTTCAGATATTATAATTTGAGCACTAAAAGTTCTCTTTTAATTTTAAATAATAGATCCCACTTCTCTTCTCCTTTGGTTTATGGTTTAACTCTTTGAAAACATAATAGATGTTTTCAATTCTTGTCTGCTAATTCAAACATCTCTGCCATTTCTAATCTATTTCCCAAAATGAGCTTTTTCTAAGTTATGACTCAGATTTTCCTAGTTTTTTTCTACATCTAATAATTTTTAATTAAGTACAGAACATTTTTGTTAATTGGATTTATTGTGTTCCTTTAGAGAGTGTTGAGTTTTGCTCTAACAGGCAGTTAATTTACTATTATTAAATGAATACCCATTTGGATTTGTTTAGTTGTTTTAGTTTAGCACTACTTCTAAGGCTTGAATTTTCTAGGGTATCTACTGAATTCCCTCCATAAGTTTTCTTCATTATGGTTGGTTGGAACATGAATGCCTCCTAACTATGTGTGGATTCTGATAGTTCTTATTTTCATCTATTTAGTAGTTGTCTCCCCTGCCCCTGCCCTGGTAGTTGTTCTCAATGTAGTTCTATGGAGCACTTTTATATTTACAAAAACATTTTATCTTAATGAAGATAACTTAAGCTCTTTCTCCATGAAGCAATTTCTTTGGCACTCAAATTCTATCCACTCAGCCTCCCTTAACTTTGATCCCTGTGTCTTCATCTCGGGAAGCTCCCATCTTCTGTATTCTGGGGTCTTGTAAAAGACCTATTCTGGGGTCTTGTAAAAGATACTAGGCAGAACACCAAAGGCTCACCTCAATCATTTCTCTTCTCTTGGGCACCAAGAAGTCTGCAATGCTTACTGTTCAAGATCTGAAAATAACTATTTCATACATTTCCCCCAGTATTAGAAATGCTTTCAATGAAAGGACTGGTTGGTACTAGTAATTCCATTAGACTCAGAAGTTAAGTTCCAAGGACTACTTTTAAAGCAACTTCTAATAGTTGTCACAGTTAATAAGTGCTGATCATGGGGCTGGGGCAGTGGCTCGGTGGTTGTGGTGCTTGCCTGGCATATGTGAGGAAATGGGTTTGAACCCTAGCACCACACACTCAATGAAGTGTCAGAGCAATGAAGGCCACCTGAAAAACTAAATAAAATTGATTCTCTCTTTCTCTCTCTCTCTCTATTCCTCTCTCTTAAAAAAATGCTGATCACAGAACAGGATTAGAGAAATCCCAAGGATCTGCTTACCTGTGATATGATGTTTATCAGGTCTTCTAGGACAGAATATGATGTTGGGAGAGGAATGTCTTGAAGGATCAAACCCTAGAGAGGCTGAACCTCTTCTTTGGGATCAGAATGTCATAGCCATAACGTTGTGGGAATTACTGTTTCTTTTCTGTGAGCTTCAAGGCCACCAACTCAGTTGTTTTATCCAGAAATCATCATACCAGGTTCACACAAGGCCAAGTTTATGTGGAATCTAGTCACTGCCATTAGATTATTTATCTGTCCTTAAGAATGAGTGGTGATTGTGTAGACTCTGAATTAATTTTTTCTATATGTCACAAATGACTCAGCAGTCCAACAGAAAGGTTTGACCAAGGGAGCGAGTCACCTAAACCAGTATGCTGACAGGAACAAAAGATACTGGATTTAGAAAGGTAAGGGCAGAGGAAGTGGGAGGTGAGTGCCAAACCCAAGAAGACTTCAGAGATGAAAAATCATGTACAGGAAAATGAGGACAACCTCTCAGGTTTAGAGAGCATGAAAAGGAAGGAAAAAAAGGGAGAATGAGTACATTAATTCACTTGCTAAATATTTTAAATGTCTATAGTCTACCAGGCACTAACATGGGCAATTTCCAGTGTCCTCAGTGAAAGATAATGTTGAGACACATACATTTATCTGTAATTAGGGTAGGAACCAAATAGGCCATCTCTCCCTTTGTGGTTTTTGTGGCTGCCTCCTATTCTTTCCCTGAATCATGGTAAATTTTGCTTTCCCATCATCATCCTGGTTTTTACTACCATGTGATGTGAAGACTCTGAACACCTGGGGTTCTCTGCAGCCTCTGTATGTCCAGGGTTGGATTGGGGAGAAGCTGGATCGAATTTGGGAAGGATTATAGAAACTAAGTTAGACTATTTCTACTCAACTGGTAGAGAAAATTTATATGTTCTTAAGATACCGGTTGTTTTCTTCTGGGAAAGATCTCTAGGGGCCAGTAACATCACCGGGGAGGATTTTTTAGACCCAAGCAGAGATGGGCATCATACTGTGGAAATGAACTTAGGAGCCACATAGACATTCATTTCTTCAAATTGTCCCTGCACTACACATTACCTATATGATTTTGGACCCAGATTCCTTATGTATTAATCAAGATTATCTAGGAGAACAGAACCAACAGGAGATTACATACGTGTGTGTGTGTGTGTGTGTGTGTGTGTGTGTGTGTGTGTATACACACATTTTATTGACTTACAGAATCTGAAGTTGGATAGTCCCATAATGGCTGGAGACCTAGAGGAACCATCAGCTGCTCAGACCAAGAAGCTAGAGCCTTAGTAAAAGAGGAACTAACGATGCAGTCCCAGTCCAAGAAGTGAAGGCCTGGAATGTCCTCAGAGAATTGCTGGTAAGAACCCACATTGGAAAAGTGAAGAAGCTGGAGTTTGATGCCCATAGGGAATGGTAGCATAATAGATGCATCTGTTCAAGAAGAATAAAGTTTACATCTGCTGGGGCTGGAGCGGTGGCTCAGCAGTCAAAGTGCATGCCTGGAATGCACAAGGACCTGATTTTGAACCCCAGCACCATGAACACAACTAAGTGTTGGAAAAACAAAGGCCAGATGAAAAAATAAATAAAATTGATTTCCTCCCTCCTTTTCTCTTTAAAAAAAAAAGTTAGCATCTGTTGCAGCTTCCTCATTCAGTTTTTTGTTCCATCTGGACCTCCAGATACTGGACAGTAGTGCCCACATTCAGGGCAGATCTCCCACCTCAGTTTGTCATCCTGCATGCCAGGCATCTCTGGAAAGACATACCCAGTCTCAGAAGTTTCTTAGTTGTCTCTCAATCCAATTAAGTTGACCAGCCAGTTTAAACATCACACTTACCTGTAAAGTGAGATACTTAGTCATTAAGAAGATCAAAAGAGGAATGTGAAAAGGGCCAGTTGCTAGAAGCAGAATGGGTAGATATCTACTAGGTCCTTTGTTTTATGGTGGTGTTCCTGTATCCCAAACTCAGAGAAGAATGAGGATTCTAGGGGTAGCAGGAATACCTTTGAAGTCTCCACCTCCTCGTTCCTTCTGGGTGAGGCAGGAGCATCAGGGAAAGTGCATTCACTACTAACTTGGATTCCCACTAGCAGGCTCTTGGGGAATTTGAACCCAAGGATGCTTTGGTGACACACCCTATAAGTCTTTAGAGCTTTATCCTTAAAAAGCACTATCTCTTCTACCCCTCAGGTCCTTCTGAGGCAAGCAAATAGGTAATTGCCTCCTTTTGGCCAGTTAAGGAAACTGACCTAGAGATGGCTTGTCCACAATTACCAGGTCTTTCATCTTAGAGCTCAGTCAGCTGGAAGCCAGTTTCCAGGAGTCTGCTTCCCTGTGGGGCCCTGATTTGGGGTATTGGATGACTGTGGTCTAAGCAGATGTCCCTAGAGATGATGTCCTCCTCTTTGTCTTGTTTTGAAGCCCTGGGGTTCAGATATTTGAGGCCCCTTTAGACTTCTTTAATGTTTATTTGTCCTCCTGTGAAGAGGATGGTTCACAGAACATCTAGCTGATGGCTGAGCGTGCTGGATATTCATCTACCAACTGCCACCCCTCAGTGTTTAAAGTGGTTCTTTCCTGATGGCATTAACTCCCCTGGACTTTTAGCCTGCCCCAAGCTTGGTCTGGCCTGATCCTGCTGTTGGAGAATTTCCTCGGGTAGCAAGACACAAATGTCTGATGTTGGAAGCTATTGTCATGTATGAGGACTACTAGTAATGTTCAGTATGGGCCACAGCATTTGTTGCAATCCCAACATGTCAATCATTGTAATACATATGTGTCTCTCTTCCTTCCTTAATCATTTGTTAAATATTTATCAATCATCTATGCTAGGTGTTATGCCAGGAATACTGGGGATCTGATAGCCAACAAGACAACTTGATCCCAGTCCTTAAGGTGTATACAGATAGTTCACAGAGCTGCAATGACAAGTGTCAGAGCACTTCTAACTAAACAAAATTGCATCCCAACAATCTTATGTTTCCTTCTCATCTGTTTCAAGTCTTGTTCATACTCCTCCAATCCCCTACCTCACCCAGCAGCCCCACTGAGCTCTACTCTCACCTGCCATCTTGCATTGTCACTTGGCTGTCTCTAGACACCTCAGACATGGCAAGTTCCCCAAACCTGCTCCCCTCCATGTGTTTCCTGTCTCAGGAAATGACATAACCATTTAGCCATTTGCCCTGAAATTCAAGTTTTGTCTCTGTTCTCTTCCATTCTTTTCCTGTGCCGCCCTCATCCATATATCTACTAACAATTACATACACACCAAGCACTAAGGTAGTGCAGGCACTGTTCCAAGCATGTTGCCTGAATTATTTCATTTAGTTCTCACAACCCTGACAGGTACAGATTTTCATTGTCTCCATTTTACTGAGGCTAGGAAAGGTTATGTGAGCCACAGCTGCCAGTCAGTCTATGGTGGATGTAGGATTGAATCAAGCAATCAGTATCCAGAACCTGCTCTCTTACTCTCACAGGGCCTCCCAGTCCACTGGGAGAGTCAGACATTAAATTAAAATTTCTACAAATAATTATTTAATTACCATGGTGATGGGAGCAACAAAGAGGAAGTGCATGAAGCTTTGTTTGCCTAAGACAGCAGGGAAATATCATTGGTGAAGGGAATGTTTCCTTAAAAATGTGCCTTGTGGGTGTTCCTCCCATGATGCCAGAAGGAGAGGGGCAACCTGGAGATGGAAGAGAATGTCCATGAAAGAATCAAAGAGATCACGTTGTTGCCATTTCCTTCCCACCCCTAAATGGCCAGTCACCTATTTTACTTAATGTGTGGTGTAACATGGTTCCCTTTAACTTAATTCTTTCCCATAACATTAGCTGACAGGAAGTTGTTCTGATTGCCTCCCTGTGTCCTGGATTGAGAATTGTCAAACTTCTGTACAGGGCCAAGTAGTAAATATTTTGGCTGTGTGGACCAAACCATCTCTGTCACAAATCTCCAACTCTGCCATGGCAGCACAAAAGCTGCCACAGACAATACATCAGTGAATGAGTTTTATTGTCTGTGTTTCAATAAAACTTTATGAGCACTGCAATACAAATTTTATGTACTTATAACATGTCACGAAGTATTATTCTTCTTTTGATTTTTTTCTAATTATTTAAAAATGAAAAATTATTTTTAACTTATGGATTGACCATACAAAAACAGATGGTGGGCTGGATTGGGCCTTAGGTTGCTGACACTGCCCTAGTCCCATCTTTCTAGCTACCCTCTAGGCATCTCTCTCCTCTTGCCTGTTCCACAAGTCCCTTGCAAAACAAAGGTCTCCAAAAACCAAGTTTATCACCCCAATGAAATCAACCCTCCTTCTCTTCCTGGTGTTCTTATTTCTGTTAATGTCCTGGGATGTCTGTCCACCAAGGGATATTGGGGCAGAAAGAAATGCATGAGAACCATGTTCTAGTCATGGTAGGCTGCTGTCACTTCTGAAATATGCCTTTGCTAAACCCTTGCCCACCTCTCTTTCTTTCCTTCTAAACTTTCCCTAAGTCTACTCCTTGCTGTGTCTTTATCAGCTCCCACCCCTGGTCTCCTCCAAACTTTCTTCCACCCTATTGCTCCACAAAAGCAGTTCTTTCAAAGGTCACCAGTGACTGCAGTGTTGCTAAGCCCAAAGGACATTCTTTTTTTATTGAGAAGTTTATTTGTTGAACAATCATATAAGTTTTTAACGAAGTAATATCATATGAATATAGATTCTGTAGATTAGATTTACCCCCAAAAGTGCCCCCCCCAATTACCCACCTGTATCCCTCCCTTCCCCTTCCCAAAACATTTCTAAAAATTTATTAGGTTGTATAACATTACAACTTATCTGGATTTAACACGTGATAATAGACCTCCTTTCTCAATGGCCAGGGTCTAGATCCAGCCTCCACAGATGAGTGAAGACATTCCACCCTTGATTATCTGGGTTATGCTGATTTCACTCATCATAATTTCTTCCATAGCCATCCATTTAACTTCAAAGGCTGCAATATCATTGTTTCTAATTGCTGTGTAAAATTCCATGGTATATATGTACCACAGTTTTTGGATCCCTTCATCCAGTGAGGAACATCTGGGTTGTTTCTATAGCCTAGCAATAGTAAATTGTGCTGCTATGAACATAGATATTGCTGTGTCGCTGTAATGTGCTGATTCTAAACCCCCTGGAAAAATACCCAGGAGAGGAATAGCAGGATCATATGGTGGCCTCATCTCTAGTTTTTTGAGGATTCTCCACATTGCTTTCTAGAGGGGCTGTACCAGTCTGCAGCTCCACCAACAGTGTGTTAGTGTGCCTATCTCTCCACAGCCCCTCCAGCATCTATTATTGTTTATTTTCTTCATTTTTCCCATTCAGACTGGCATGAGGTGATATCTTAATGTAGTTATGATTTGCATTTCTCTGATTACTAGTGATACAGAGCACTTTCTCATGTATTCATTGGCTTGATCAATGTCCTCTGTAGAGAAATTTCTATTTAGCTCTTTGGCCCATTTATTAATTGGGTTGTTTGTGTTTTTGTAGTTGAGATTTTTGAGGATTTTGTAGATTCTGGATATGAGGCCCCTGTCAGAGGAATCATAGCCCATGATTCCCTCCATTTCTGTAGGAAACCTCTTGACTCTTTTGATTGTTTCTTTGGCAGTGCAAAAGAATTTTAGCTTTATGGCATCCCATTCACTGATTTTTGACTTTACTTCCAAAGGACATTCTTCGGTTTTCATCTTACTTGCCATGGGCACTGCTGACTCCTCTGTCCTTGGAATATTCCTTCTGACTTTGTCTGCTTGTTCTTTCTCCTTTGCCCCTCTTCCCCTCCTCTCCCTGGCCTTCACAGGCTGCAATTCCTAAAGGTTGGATCCAAGGTCTGTTTGTCTTCTCCTTCTAGCAGCTCTCCTTGTGCAATCCTGTAGCTCCTGTTCCCGTCTTGCCCATCCATCTAGCTTTTCACCTACCATCTCCTCTTGGGTGTCCTTATTAGCACCTCAAAATTTATATGTCCAAAACCAAAATCACTCATTCACCACTGTTCATTCAATTAACAAGCAGTCACTAAGCACTTACTACCTGTTATAAAGTGTATGAAAGGCTGAGGACTCAATTTTGAGTAAAAAGAGCCCATGCCCTCAGTCTACTAGGGGAGACACAATATTCCCCAAATCTCCACACCTCTGATTCCCCACACTCATTCTCTCTATCATGATGATTCTTTCAAATTGTCCTTGTTTAGAGAACTGGACATCTACAAGTCCTGAAAGCCAGAGGTCTCCTTACCACCTGCCTCTCCCCTCCCAAACCCCTGCCCTCTGCCTTCTGGTCTGCTTGACTTATCTCCAATATCCTTTGACCTTGTTTCTCCCCATCCTCACTGCTACCTTCCCAGTCCTGGCCACCACCCTTATTTCCTGGACCACTGCTTCATCCACTCCAGCGCTCATGCAGTGTCTACTCTTCTGCCAGGTCAAGTTTCGAAAATTAAGCTCTCTGCTTGCCATACTTCCAGCTCCACTCTTCCCATAAGGACAGATTAAAACATTTCCAGTACTTAACATTGTTCTTAAAATCAAGAGTAGAGGCTTTTCGCCAAGACCATGAGGACCCCACCAGGCCCCACCAGCCCCATACTGTCCCCATGTGGCACGCTCAGCCTTCCTGGCCTGTTGGAGCCCCTTGCTGCTATCACACTTCTTTCTGGTTTTGCAGTTTTTAGCTCGCTTGGTTAGGAATGCTGCAGTCTCCTATTTCTGCTTGGATTTCTCAGACTCACCCTTTAAGTCTCAGTTCCACCATCACTTCCTCAGCAAGGCCTTCCTGGACATCCCTGGTAGAATTTGGACAGATCTTAGAGCACCCCTCATGGTGTTGGCCACACTGCATTTACATCTGAACGTCTGACACATGGCTGAGGTTTGCCTCTTCAGTAATTCCCCAAGAGCAGGGATCCTTGCTTTTTATTCAAAATTCTGCCACCAGCTCCCAGCATAGTGCCTGACAGAAAGAAGTGCCCAGTAACTGTTAATTGGGTGGATAGTTTTGCAGGGGAATGAAGGAAAATGAATGCCATTTTGTTGCTCTGATCGCTTTTCCTATCCTTTTTATCCCTGTCAGGGCAGCTCAAATGCTACCTCCTGCAGGAAGCCTTCCCTGATGTCCTCATGATGGTCCATCCACAAGTCCTGAAGTAGAGCTCTCCTTATCACCTGATTCCTGTGTCCTTTCTGTGCATGTGACTCTGCCTGATGTTACTGTGCTCACAGCCATTGTTGTTCTGTGGTCCAGATGATCTCAGACCAGTCTTGCTCATCTTTGTGTCTTCCACTTGACTTGTTTCCTTGGACACAGAAGGAGCTCAGTATGTACTTGTGGACCTGATGCCTTCATGTGTTTTAGTGCACCGTAATCTTGGTAGGTATCCATCCTCTAAACACATGGAAAGGAACATTCTCTGCTACTTGTGGCCTTGTCATCTCACTGTTCCTGTGTCCCCGCAGGTTGCTCAGCCACCCAAAAGATTTCCCTTTCTAACCTTGCTTTAAGACCTGAAGCAAAATGTTCTTTCCCTTGCTCACCATCATTTCTGTGTTGGTAGTGTTTCACCAAGTTTATTAATAAGTTTCCCAACCTCCTAGGGATCCACTTCATTCTGCCTGCTGATTTGTTACATTTAATTTTTTCTAAGAATTCCTTTACCTGTGTTTTTAATCAACAGCTGTGTTTACAAGGTCTTAATGAGTTCCTAATTGTGTAGATCCCTCCCCATCCCCTTCATTATTCTTGCTGAAGTCTGATGACTAAAATGGGAATGTAATAACTCAGCTTCATTTCCTCCTCAAGTCTGGGGATGTGGTTCAGTGGTTGAGCACTCACCTACCATGTGTCAGGCCTAGGATTTGATCCCCAGCACCATAAGGAAAAAAAAGTTGAAGTAGCTCATATGGTTTACCAGTTCCTAGAGTAATAATTTCACTTTAAAAATTTATGATGTGAATTTATTTTAGCATGGCTGGTGTTTTGTGATCCTAATTAAATTCACACCCAATTTTATTTCTACTTTCTTTAGCACTTTCATCTATATAGTGTGCACCAATCTCTAGCCTGTTGTGTGAGTAAGATGTTGTATTTAACTGAATATTCTGGCTGAGTTATTGTAATTGGTATTCATGGGCCTTTGATTTTCATAAAATTAGAAATGCAGTACAGTTTTTCACTGTATTGCTAATTGTTCAAAACAAGAATGGTGCTTTCTTTTTTCTTTTTTTTAAATTTATTTTTATTAGTGCATTATAGTTTTACATAATGTTGGGATTAGTTGTCACATATTCCTAAATGCACACAATTCAGCAATACAATTTGTTCAATATCCCCCCCCACATCTCTCTACCTCCCTCCTCCTGTCCCCTGATCCCTTGTCTAAGAAGGTGCTTTCTATATTCCAGCTACTATCTTAAGGGCTTAATGCACAGTTCCTCATTTAACCCTTACCAATATCCTACAGATTGGTTTGGATGACCAAATCACGGCACAGAAATGCCAAGTAACCTGCATAAGTCTATGGGAGCTAATGAGAGATATAATTGGGCTTCTTGATTCCAAAACTTTTCACTATCATGATGGGGACTGAACCCAGGACCTCATGCTTGCTAAGTGCACATTGCCACTGAGGTTTCCCCCGGCCCCTTCATGCCAATGCTCTCTATTTACTTGTCACTTATGATCCAGAGGGCCCCTTAGGCTCTCCAAGCAGCCATGAGGGTACCACTTGTCATTATGCCATGGTCTGGATAGTGTAGGGGCTTCAACTGTATTGTCCTGCTTTTCCTCCTGCCATGTGGTCACTATAGGGGCTTTGAAATTCAAGCCTTATAAATAGACTCTAAGATTCTGAGCTTAAAGGACTGTGGGAATTGAGAGGTTGGTGTATAAACAGTTGGTTTTAAATCTTAGTTGAAATTCCTTGACAAAAATCTCAGAAACTCAGGCTGTACCTGATGTGGAAGACCTGGATCAATCGGTCCATCAACAAATCTTTATTAAATACTACTAAATGGGAGGCACCATGCTAGGTGCTGTGCAGCTCTCTGAGTAGCTCCGGTTTGTACAGTGGAATGGTGATTTGCAGCTTCTGATGAAAAAGACTATTTATGGCATGCCAGAGCTTATGGGGATTATTGCTGTTAAGTCTGTTTAAGCCTGAAACTGAAATTGAGGCTTTTTCTTGAGGGAAGAAGAAAAACAAAACTGAGTGCCCATCCCTCTGTTTGGAAGTGTGTAAGTTGAGCTCTTGTGTTATGAAACAGTGGGAACTGAACTGAAATTGGCTTCCCTGGGAAAAACAGTAAGCAAGAGGCCACTTGAGCTCACTACTTCTGCAGAGAGGGTAAGGATGAGATTTTAAAAGGAAAGAAAGAAAGGGGAAAAAAAAAACCCAGCCTAACATTTTCATGGTTGTGTCTCAAGTACGTGTATTTTTCTTTTAAATGATTCTGAACTTATCTTGCCATTTGGAAATGTTAACTTTGGAAAGGGCAATCAACATAGGGACATGTGGATTGTCTGAGAATGTGAGGATTGTGGGGTGGAGGGGAGAGAGAGGTAATGAATTGTCAAAACTCTCTTGGCTGCCTGGTATGGATGTGCAGAGCAAGTTTCAAAGATCATCGTGTGGGAGTGATGGTGTGGGGGAACTGCACACACAGAGAGGACCCAGGCATCCGAGAGGGACATTGCTCTCGAGAACCATCTGAAAAGAGTGCAGAGCTGCTGGCATGGCTAGAGCAGAGTGCTACCTAATGAGGTTCTGGACTTTTTTTTCTTTTTTCTGCCCTGAGACCTTATGCTATAGATTGAATGTTTGTGACCTTACAAAATTCGTGCATTAAATCCTGATGCCCAGTGTGATGGTATTAGTGAATGGGGCCTTTGGGAAGCGATTAGGTCATTAGGCAGAGCCCTCATGGATGGGATTAGTGTCCTTATAAAAGAAACTAGAAAGACTCCCTTGCTCCTTCCACCATGAGGGCTCAGTGCAAAACATTGTCTACAAAATAGGAAGCAGGCCCTTCCCAGACAGGAAACCTACTGTCACTTTGACTCTGGGCTTCCCGCCTCCAAAACTGCTGAGCAATACATTTCTGTTATTTATAAGCCAGCCAGTCTCTATTTGTTATGACAGCCTACATTCGGACTACGACACCCTACATCTCTAAGGAGCCATCTGTGGATAAACTGTGAAGCTCTGTCCGTTGCTTTGTCTTTAGGTTATTGAACTCTGACTAGTTAGTCTAGCTCTGGAGCTAGACTGCACAGGTCCTCATTCTTATCAGCTGGGTAACCTGGGGCAAATGCCATAGTCTCCTGTGCTTCAGTTTATCCATCTGTAAAATGAGGGGGGGTATTAATATCACCTACCTCAGAGGAATTTCAGGGAGATTAAATGAGATAATATGTGGAAGCTGCAAAGAATAGTGCTTAGCATACACACACATGCTCAAAGAAATGAGCTGTTATTTTTATTCTGAAGTACTTCACTGTGTGGCAATGAGGGGGCAGATTTAGGGGATAAGGGTCTGGCAGGATTCATCACTTTTAACTACCTGAGAGAGGTAATCAGACCTTAGATAGGACTGACCAAACTGGTACAAAGGCCTATTGTGATCATAGATAGATTATTATTATTTTTATTTTCACTTGTCTTTTGGGGCAATTATCACCATTACTTTTGACCACAAAAGACAATTATTATAAAACTGTATTTATATGTGGAGAAATCAAGAAAAAAACCAGAGAGTACAACTTCCTGCAGAGAAGTCGAAGTGTAGGTAGTTTCAACTACCCATTTCAAACTGCTTTTATCTTCACAAAAACAAAGACAGAAGAAAGAAAACGAAGTGCCACAGGTAGCATTGTGGAGATGGATTACAACAGGAGGGGAGAGGCTGATTTGGAATGACTTTTTTAGAATAACCCAACTCACATGTCCTAGTGCTCTTAAGGTTTGGATAGGCTGTAGAATGCACTGTTGATGTAAATATTTGTTTTAGAGCTTATTATATCACATCTGCATGAAGCAGCTGGATTTGTGGGGACTGTGTGTTCAGAGTCCCTCAGTGCTCCAAGGAGAGGTTTGAGAAGCAGTGTGGGTGGTCTGTTATTTTGTGGTGAATGGGGGTGTGCTTCTTTGAGGACAAATTTCTTTTGGCTTTGCTGACAAGTTCTGGACAGATATGAGGCAGGACAAGGTTAATCCATGTGTTAGACTACAGAGCTGGAAGTGGTGACCGACCTCAGATGATGGCACGAGGAAGGAGGAACTCTGAGACTATAGGATCTTCTTCCAGTGTCATCAGAGCCCAGGGATGGCTGGTTGCAACCTTGCACAAGTGGTACTAGAGAGGCAGCCAGCTAGGAGGAACCAGACAGCTGCACTGCACTTGGGGGAAAAGCTGTGCCCTTCATGGGGGGAGGGTAAGAATGTAACTTAGGCAGATCAGGGAGGAAACAGTTCGATTCAGGCCAAACTGTTCGAGAGAGGCTGCTGGAAGCCACAAACTTACCAGGAGAAACCCTGCAGCATCTGCAGTACAGGTCCCTATCTCTAGTAATAAAACCTAGTCTAGAATGAAGATTTATTGGAGACTTAGAGGGTAAAGCCTCAGACTGTTGTTAACCACAGCAGCTGGGGTTGCCTGTTGATTGGAGAAGTTATATCTATTGCTGTGTGACCAGAGCATCTGGAAATAAGAAAGCACTGGAATGTTCCATTTATGGTCGTAACCTACAGTGTGAAGATACTCTGGATTTATTTTGTGCACAGTCTACTCATCCATACTTGGCAACCTCATCTTATGGGAGATTCTATATTTTGGGTAGAGATTTAATAAATTAAACCTAAATACAAAAAAGAGAGAGATGATGCTCATCATTTTCTCTACCTCTTATTGCTTCTATTCACACCAGTGAGTGGTAACCGACTATTTATGTAGTTTGTGTTTAGAGTGAATTTCTTAGGTAAGTAAATTTTATTATCATTTAGCCTATAATTGATACCTCTTGTCCACAGCTCTGTCCACAATGTTTGCTGACTTCCCTTGGGTTGGCAGGGCTCTAGGATTTTCTCCATTTGGACCTCTCTATTACCTGGCAGAGCAATCTAAGAAGGGTCCTGATATAGCAGCTTGTGGTCAAATAATTCACTGTGGTTCTACTCTGTGGCTCTATGGCTATTTCTACTGAGTTTTGCTCCAAGTATGTGGTAGTAGGCCTGTGGCTCAGATTAGATTTGGCTGTCCTGGATTTTCTCATCAGTAGAGTAGGAAGCTATGGCCAAGGCATGAAAAAAATATCTTAGATGTTAGGCTGTTAGGCTATTTATGAATATGGCTTCCAGCCAAACTCACTTCTGATTTTCCTTCTCTTTTCTGTTCTTCCTTTCTTTTATTTACTTTTGTACTGGGGATTGAATCCAGGAGTGCTTTACCCCTGAGCTACACCAGTCCTTTTTATTGTTTAATTTTGAGATAGGGTCTTGCTAAGTTGCTTAATGCCTTGCTATATTGCTGAGGCTGGCCTCAAACTTATAATCCTCCTGCCTCAGCTTCCCGAGTCACTGAGATTACAAGCATGCACTACTGTGCTTGGCTTACTTCTGATTTTTTATCAGATTCCACAAACTAGCCCCTACTACTACAATACCTATTATAGAAAACCCATCTTACTAGAGACTTGGCAAATTAGAAATATTCTGTTCTTTTCTCTCTTAATAGGAAGTGTGTCTGGGCTCATTCTCTCTCACTTTGCATCATTTGGCCTCCTTTCAATTCTTCAACTCTGGCATCAGGAGGGCTGCAGGATAAATTTTTGGGGACCACCAATTTGAAGTTGCTCAGCAACCCATCAGCAAGGCCTACCCACCTGGGGCTTTGCAAGAAACCCTCAGTCTCCTCCTAGCTTTAGGTTTGAAGTTTACTCATCTTTAGTCCATCTAGGGATCCATGTTTTCATGTCTTTAAATAGCATTTCAGTTGCCATGGGCTGGCTACAGAGGGCCAAAGCATTTGTATCTTCTTTGCTTTCTTTTGTGAAATTAAAAAAAAAAAAAAAGGAAAATAACC
This sequence comes from Aplodontia rufa, assembly GCA_004027875.1. Lineage (NCBI taxonomy): Eukaryota > Metazoa > Chordata > Mammalia > Rodentia > Aplodontiidae > Aplodontia > Aplodontia rufa. The sequence continues at coordinate 89,678 of PVKS010004751.1, forward strand.
TTTTTTGTCCTTGGAAGAAAAGTGGCAAAGAAACACAAGTTTTTTCCCCCATGTTAAGGCAACATGTACATTTACCCAAGACATATTATTTCAGGTATCTGCATTCCTTTTTTAAACTAGGAAGCCTGTCAGGTTTCTTTTCTGTCCTCGACTTAATTGAATCTCTTCATCAAAAAACATTTCTGTTCCTTTTTATTTTCTTTTTGGTGTTGTAGATATCAGAGTGTGCCAGACCACACTGTAGGAGTTTGTGCTTGAATGCAGACAACTTGGTTACTACTCAGAAGACTCACGAATGTCCCAGAAGGATATCTTGTCAAGAGAATAACAACCACAGAACCATGTATACAAAGGGAGGAAATCCTTCTGTCCTGTTGGAGAACAGAGAAGCAGCTTTTGGGAGCATTGATGATGAGGATATTAAGTGAATGTCAGGTTGAGATGCATGGAAGGTTCATGCCTCAGTTCCCTCAGCCCAGCAGTCCTCTTGGGGAAGTGGGCATTTCCAACTTCATCTGAATCTTGCCATTTTGGATGTTGGGTCTCTGTCCTTCTTTTATCAACTTGTAGTTTGGTTTCTGCAGTTTCAGGTTAATCATTGTTTCGTGGATGGGAGTTGACATTCCAGTTTCCCAGCTGGCAGGTGTTTCCTTGTCAGGTTATATTACGTCAACCCCAAATTGGATATAATATCCACAATGAGCGTCAATAAAAGACTGATGGTGTCTTTTTATCTTTCTTTGGGCCAAAGTGATAAACCAGGAGGCAGAATACTTGGATAAACAGGGAGTGTTTGTGTATGCCTTATAAGCTCTACCCCCTCTTCAAATACCACTAAAATGATGGCAAAGAAAAGGTATAAACCATGGGGACAAAGAAAAATGGAGTGAAAAATGACATCAGACAAAGAAGGTTAAAAAACTTCCTTGGAACATAAAAATTGGAGAGTTGAATGCTGTCTTGGCAGAGGGGAAAGCGAAGGAGAAGCAAACAGTCTTGCATCCAAGAGCCATGGAAAATCTCAGGAATGGGAGAAACCAATCAG